>JAVTVY010012573.1:0-54405 GCA_036873755.1 Hanleya hanleyi
CGCCCTCGTGGAATGAGCGTTCGTGGCGCAGTAAATCATCCTCCCGATTAAATGACCGTGCGCAGGTTATACAAGTATACCGTGCATCGTTGTGGGTGGAGGCCTCGTGGCGTCGTAAATTATCTAGACGAGTAAACTGCTTCTGGCAAGTTGTGCAAGTGAACATCTTGGTGGTTGACAGAGTGTCTGATGAAACGGCAAGGCCGCTTCTCTTTTATAGCACGCTAGCTGGTAATCTATTTTTAGCACACTCTACCCCAAGTCGAGGGGGCCGAGCCGTCACATCTTCGGTAACCTCCGTGTCTCTTCGGGCACCTCCGCCGGGGTCAAAGGTCAGTTCCGGTCACGTGAACGGAAGCGGAAGTGACCTCACAGAGGTCATATGCAAATGTCACTTCCGAGCTCTGAGCTCCACAGGCTTTGAGCTCCAAGAGCTCCCCGATCCAAGAAACACACTCGCAAGCACACACATACACACACAGAGGCATACATACACATACACATACACACACACACACACGCACACACACACACACACGCACACACACACACAGACGCAAACACATTTGCATGTTTCTTGGATCGGAGCTCTTGGAGCTTAAAGCCTGTGGAGATCAGAGCTCGGAAGTGACCTCTGCATATGACCTCTGTGAGGTCACTTCCGCTTCCGTTCGCGTGACCGGAACTGACCTTTGACCCCGACGCGCGCGGTGTAAAGGTTTCCACCGCGGTGTAAAGGTTTCCACCGCGGTGGAAACCTTTGCGCGCCGGAGTCAAAGGTCAGTTCCGGTCACGTGAACGGAAGCGGAAGTGACCTCACAGAGGTCATATGCAGACGTCACTTCCGAGCTCTGAGCTCCACAGGCTTTAAGCTCCAAGAGCTCCGATCCAAGAAACATGCAAATGTGTGTTTGCGTCTGTGTGTGTGTGTGTGCGTGTGCGTGCATGTGCGTGTGTATGTGTATGTATGCATCTGTGTGTGTATGTGTGTGCTTGCGTGTGTGTTTCTTGGATCGGCGAGCTCTTGGAGCTCAAAGCCTGTGGAGCTCAGAGCTCGGAAGTGACATTTGCATATGACCTCTGTGAGGTCACTTCCGCTTCCGTTCACGTGACCGGAACTGACCTTTGACCCCGGCGGAGGTGCCCGAAGAGACACGGAGGTTACCGAAGATGTGACGGCTCGGCCCTCGACTTGGGGATAGTTGAACTGAGTGTGCTAAAAATAGATCACCAGCTAGCGTGCTATAAAAGAGAAGCGGCCTTGCCGTTTCATCAGACACTCTGTCAACCACCAAGATGTTCACTTGCACAACTTGCCAGAAGCAGTTTACTCGTCTAGATAATTTACGACGCCACGAGACCTCCACCCACAATGATGCACGGTATACTTGTATATCCTGCGCACGGTCATTTAATCGGGAGGATCATTTACTGCGCCACGAACGCTCATTCCACGAGGGCGCGATGGAACAATGTAAGGATTGTGGTCAACTCTTCAAACGACGCAGTCAGTTAAAACGGCATCAGCGTTTGATTCATGCCCCGTCACCACGGTTTTGGCGACAACTTCCTACTGAAGAGGAGCCGCGGAAGGTCAGACCCACTGAAGATAAGCCCGGGAAGACGAACGCCACTGGTGATGCGATGACGGAGAGCCCGCCTATACCCACAGTTGGGAAGAGCCTGGATTTCCAGCCGGACCCCACCGTTACGGTTTCGAGTCATACGTCATACATCGAACATTTTCTGGACGAACCCATAAATGTTCCTAGCGATCTCTTACCCGAAGATCATCCAGAGAGTGACATCTCTCGGCGCCATTGGTCCATGACACGGCACTGTTTCCACCGTCATCGCCCTATTCAAGATATCTACAATTTCCACTGACCAACCTCACCCGTCTACGCAGCTACGTGGAAACCATCTTCAATGACCAACCTACGGCCTTCACATTAAATGTAGCATTTGGGTACATCTTATGCCATAAGATGACGGGTGAATTGCGCTATTTCTATTCCAGTGCCATCAACCCAGTGTACGACCAACCGTTTACCATCATTAACCGGAGGTCACTAGAGATGATGCTGGACCAAGTGGAACAATTGGATGTCTTGGGATGGGCCCAACAACAACGACCCAACACCAGTGGACAGTGAAGAGGGTGACCAATGTTACGTTTTTCCTTACCAAGCTGATCCACCACTGCCATCGGTTGAATGCGTCACTCGTGCACTGATGAATACCATAACATGCCGTACATACTCTCTATGTCTACATGCTGATCATTGACTTGAGCTCAGTAAACACTTGTACGTAATGTGACGGTGCGTTAAATAATAAAACATTGTGTTTGATATTTCAATTTGTTTTGCTGTGAACATACTAAACATACCCAGGGCGGCTCCCCCAGCCTGGTTATGATGTAACATTGGGGATAATAAACTGTATGAACATTGCTGAACTTGTTGTTATTCACATCACCCCATTGACTTGATAGGCAGGTCCCAATAAGCCCGGGGACCGATATTAGCCCTTTTGGCTAGAGGTGATAGGGGTTTTCCCCTAGTTTAGAACTGATTGTGCTAAAAATAGATCAACAGATAGCTTGTTATAAAAAGGAAACGGCCTGGCCGTTTCATCAGACACTCTGTCAACCACCAAGATGTTCACTTGTACTACGTGCTCGAAATCATTCACTCGCAGGCACGACTTGCGCCGCCATGAGGCTACCAAGCACGATGGAACCGTCCGGTATAGCTGTACGATATGTAGGCCTACACTGTCGTTTCATCGCCCAGATCATTTACAGCGCCATGAACGTTCAATTCATGGGCCATCCAAGCGTCCATGCGAAGAATGTGGTCAACTCTTCAAACGACCCAGTCAGTTAAAACGGCATGAGCGTTTGATTCATGGTCCGTCCCCACGGCATGAGGGACAACTTTCCACTAAAGAGGTACCCAGGAGGGACAGATCCACTGAAGATGAACCCGGGGAGGAGAATGCCACTGGTGATGTGATCACGGAGAGCCCGCCTATACCCACAGCTCAGAAGAGCCTAGATATCCAGCCGGTCCCTAGCATCACTGTTTCCAGTCATACGCCTGACAACAACGAACATTTTCTGGAAGATGCGGTGGATGTTCCAAGCGATCTCTTACCCGAAGATCATCCAGTGAGTGAGATGTATCGACGCCATTGGTCCATGATCCGACACTGCTTCCACCGTCATCGCCCTATATTGGACTTGTACAATTTCCAACTGACCGACCTCGCCCGTCTACGCAGCTACGTGGAAGCCATCTTCAATGACCAACCTACGTCCTTCACATTAAATGTAGCATTTGGGTACATCTTATGCCATAAGATGAGGCGTGAATTGTGCTATTTCTATTCCAGTGCCATCAACCCAGTGTACGACCATCCTTTCACAATCACCAATCGGGCGTCGCTAGAGACGATGCTGGCCCAACTGGACACTGTGGATCCCTTAGAATGGGCCTATAAACAGCGTCCCAACACCAAGTGGATAGTGGAGAGGGTCACCAATGTTACGTTCTTCGTGGTTAAACTGACCCACCATCCCCATCGGATGAAAGCATTCACCCATGCACTGATAGATACTCAGAATGCGCAAACAACTATCTGAGGATATGTTTCCTCAACGGTATCCTGGCCTGCCCGATGACGATTAGAACAAACGGTTCAGAGCGAACATGGCCGAAGATGGAACTTTCTGAAATGGCGACTTCTGATTGGACAAGAGTAGCCGAGAATACATCTAACGGACAGGAACGAATATGACAGATGCAAATGGTGGCCTCTGATTGGACAAGAATCTTCTTGAATTGTAAATATACCCAACGCGGCTCCCCCAGCGTGGGTATGATGTAACATTGGGGAGAATAAACTATATGAAAAAACTTCTTGTTGTTGTTGTTGTTTTCTCATGTGTCATCCTTGTTGTTGTTGTTGTTGCTGTTGTTGTTCTCTCTCCGGTCTATATCAGACGCATTCGCACCGCGGATGGTCCATGTCTACACCAAGTAACATCTTTCACGGCTAAAAAATGCCCACTTTCGCTACTACTCGTACTGATGACGTCACCAATGACGTCACAGATGCTGTGGATATCCCTCAAATTGGGGTCTATACCCCGAGAGCTACAACATGACACCTCCCATGACGCATTCGGACCAAGGATGGTCCATCTCTACACCAAATACCACCCTTCACTGCCCCAAAATGCTCACTTTCGCTACTACTCCTACTGATGACGTCACCAATGACGTCACAGATGCTGTGGACAGCCCTCAAATGGAGGTCTGCACGCCGAGAACTACAAGATGACACCCCACACGACGCATTCGGACTGAGGATGAAGCATCCCTACCCCAAATACCTTCCTTCACTGCCCCAAAATGCACACTTTCGCTACTACTCGTACTGATGACGTCACCAATGACGTCACAGATGCTGTGAACAGCCCCCAAATCGGGGTCTACACCCCGAGAGCTACAAAATGACACCTCCCAGGACGCATTCGGACCAAGGAAGGTCCATCTCTACACCAAATACCTTCCTTTCACTGCCCCAAAATGCCCACTTTACTTACTACAACCAACTGCGCATGCGCAGATTACCGCGACTTGCACTTAAAAACACACCATTCCGACTCTAACCCACACAAGCTTCACTTTGACACCTTCCACGACCCATTCGGACCCATAGCGGTGCATCTCTACCCCAAACACACACCCACATACCCCAAAAATGCCTGCTTTCTCTACTACGGCCAGGTTGCGCATGCGCAGACTATTGAACGCGGACGAACCATTAGTGTAGTCAAGTGCTCCTGCATGAGAGCTTCAAAATAAGACCTCATACGACACCATTGGACCATTAGTGGGCCACCTAGACCCCAACACGTCCACCCTGTATGGACCTATACACCCATAGCCATGCAGTATAGGCCTATGGGTCTACCCAGGCCTCGGTGACTTTTTGCAAAAATTTCACCGATTCGCTCCGAGACACTTCCTATCGTGTTCTAAAGGAAGAGACGTGAAAAACAAATCCAAACAACCCTACCGCAAATGTATAGAAGTAGGTTTCCCAGGGGGACAAACATTGGACCTATACCCCCAGTATGGGACTATATGGGTCTATATGGGCTGTATGGTACTTTTTCAAAAATTTCACCGATTCGCTCCGGGACACTTCCTATCATGTTTGTCTTGACGCGACTAAGAAAACAAATCCAAACAACCACACCGCAAATGTCTAGAAGTAGGTTTCCCAGTGGGACAAACATTGGTCCTATACCCCCAGTATGGGACTATATGGGTCTATATGGGCTGTATGGTACTTTTTCAAAAATTTCACCGATTCGCTCCGGGACACTTCCTATCATGTTTGTCTTGACGAGACTAAGAAAACAAATCCAAACAACCATACCACAAATGTCTAGAAGTGGGTTTCCCAGTGGGACAAACATTGGTCCTATACCCCCAGTATGGGCCTATATGGGTCTATATGGGCTGTATGGTACTTTTTCAAAAATTTCACCAATTCGCTCCGCGTCACTTCCTATCATGTTTGTCTTGACGAGATTAAGAAAACAAATCCAAACAACCATACCGCAAATGTCTAGAAGTAGGTTTCCCAGTGGGACAAACATTGGTCCTATACCCCCAGTATGGGACTATATGGGCATGATGGGTCTATATGGGCTGTATGGTACTTTTTCAAAAATTTCAACGATTCGCTCCGCGACACTTCCTATCATGTTTGTCTTGACGAGACTAACAAAACGAGACCCCACAACCTATACCGCAAATGTCGAGAAGTAGGTTTCCCAGGATGGTCCTATACCCCCCATACCCCATATAGGCATTTTCCGTAATTTAGGATAAAGTCCGTGTTCCGTATTTTTTCAGGAAAAATTTTACATACACCCACCCTGGAACTAGGGGAGATAACTCTATTGATAGGCAAGCCCCGTTAAGCCCGGCGACCTATATACCCCCATACCCCATATAGGCATTTTCCCGGATTTTTCGATAAAGTCCGTGTTCCGTTTTTTTTTTCAGGAAAAATTTTACATGCACCCACCCATGACTGGATGCCCCTTCCCGAATGCTTCACTTTGATACCTCATATGACCCCATCGGCCCATTAGGGGCTCCGCTAGATCCCAAAACGTCTATTTCCATACTCTTGGGCCACCGCGCATGCGTAGAATGCCGATATTTCAACCCCACACCCAGTCCATCAGATGCCCCTTCACGAATGCTTCACTTTGATACCTCACTCGACCCCATCGGTCCATTAGTGGCTCCCCTAGCTCCAAAACGTCTATTTCCATACCCTTTGGCCACCGCGCATGCGCAGAATGGCGATATTTCAACCTCACACCCAGCCCATCAGATGCCCCTTCAGGAATGCTTCAATTTGATACCTCACTCGACCCCATCGGACCATTTTATCTACGGACTACTTTTTCTCCGAGGAAGCTTTTTCCCGCGACCGCATCACCACCAGGACCGCATCACCGCGGATGAATACATCCCCTGCAACAACTGGAACTCTCCTGTGTTGGAGGTAGCTTTTTGGTCAATCTGCCGGAAATATAGTGCACTTGACCTCTCCTCCCCATTTCCTTCCCAAATGACCTCTACATCCGGGTGAAATGAGCCTCCATTTAACGTAACGCTACTACTCACGGAAGCTGGGCTCTTCCTCGTTGCAAGTAATACCCGGGGTAAAATTTTGACGGACAGAAGATTGTTCATCCGCAAATTCTCTAGGATATTCAACGAAATATTTTTCTTGATGAATATGGACTCTATTTTGTCTTCATACTGGAACTATAGAATACATTCGCGATAGAAGAACGAGCTTAGTTTTATAGAAACTGTTGCTACTATGGATCTCAAGAGCAATGGGTGGTTGGTTTGATTTTAACAATTTCAGACATTTTGGTACTGTACATTTCGCGTATCCACTTCAATGAATGTAGATGAAAATTCACGTCTCACATCCCGGAGCGTATATAATCAGTTCGCTTCAACGATTTCCGCTCGAGAAGTTCCAAGTAGGTATGCACAAAGTTGGCCATTCGGAACTTCCGAGTGGAAATTAGTCCACGAAGGGAATCGTCATACTCTCAAAAGTCCTACCATGAATTTCTATAAATCTCCAGAAAAGCCCCTTCGCTTACGAGTTCCTACTAATTGTATGCCATTAAAATTACAACTACAAATGCGATGTCTAATTTGAGTCAGATAATTTCACGAATTTATTGTCAAGGGAAATGTTCTTTATTAAACTGCACAGAACTCGTTTACAGTACTGGTGGGAATTCAACTTTACAGGTGATAGGGACGTCAGAACCACGTACAAGCAATACGGAGTACATATTCTTTCGCCGAATATCCTCCAGAAGTTGCGAATGCAGTTTTCATAACTTGGGCTGCAACGTGAGTACTGTACTGGTAAAACGTTTTGTTTGAAAATATTGACTTGTAATCATCTGCTGATGGTTACAGTAGAGAGGACAAGCACGGTTGATAATAACGAGGAAGGCCAGCCCATGTAAGTCTTTCATCGATATTTTCTAATGGCTTTGAGTATGGTCCCGAAAATTCGCCCAATTGTCAATATGGACATGAGGAAGTCATTGAAATATAGGAACTGGAAAAATATCAGCTCAATATTTGAAGCGAAATTCCTCGGTGAATACTAGAAAATGAAACGGAAACTTCAAGTAAATTTTTTTTGGAATAATATTTTGACTTACAGGTTCTACTTGAGCAAAATAATGGTCCAGCTGATATTGTTGACACTGAGTTTCGGGTTATTTTACTTAACTGGCTTATAACAGCTTTGTAAAGGATTGTGTTTGAAATACATAAAGTAGAAATAAATGTTAATACTTGCTGATGTCAAATTATTTTTTCTTGGCTTTTCCTTATATTGTGGAATATTCTAGCATATACGTGTCCTTGTAGTCGAAAGCAAACGCCAAACCCTGACGGTATTAAGAATATATAACAATATATCTCATATCTCTCTTCCTAAAGAAAGTCAGGGAGCCGGTGGGTAATATTTGTCTTTTGGCATCCTGGTTAAAACCATGCAGGGATATCTCTATCCTAGATACCATTGGTACACATGGAAATGAATCGTGTTTATGGAAAATGTCCCTATAAATTTCAGCCAATCAGCAGAGCAACATCCTCTGTATATTGACGCATATGATTTCTTGCTTTACGCGACAACGGCATGTTATCATGTGGCAACATCTCACGAGACTGATGTCCTAGGCAACGTGTTACATCTGCACAGTTTTCACAAGGGACGCGTTATTTTGTCTGCTAAGGAAGATTTCTGACTGGACACACTGATCACGTGATCCCGTTTTTATAACCAGTTCTCAATGGCCGTTTCGTGTGAACTGAACGTGGGCGAAAAACGGTCTGCTATGCAAGATGGTCAAGATATCGCTTTGGCTCAAAAAGAAATATTGACATTGTGAAGATGTAGGTCTAAGAAGCGGTGTCTGATATATTATAAATTGTTCACTGGTCAACAAAAACGACCCCTCTTACCTGTACTGGGTTAATTTCTTCTGAGAAGCCAGGATTCTCAAAAGCGACTCTCCTACGAAGTCCAGATGCGTTCCGTCGCATTCTACAAAGACGAGCATTCACCAAAAATAATTAAATTCGGTTGATTCATTAGGTCTGTTTTTTTTAATGATCTAAAGAATTCTCCTCATCAGGGATCTCAACATTTAAATAAAATGTTTGTAGGAAATGGCATTCTCCCATTGCCAGAGACTGTAATCCGCCAAATTGTCGATGTAACATCCTCTGAGTGTAATGGGAAGAAAAATGTGCTGGCAAGCGCATTCGGCCTATATCGAGTTTGATTCGTACGAAGAGACAGCGAACCGTGTCGCATTTCGAGCGCGCGGAGTGAGCGCCTGTAGAATCACACGGCATGACGTCATTTCTGGGGGGTTTCTGGGATCAAAGAATCATATGAACCATACATCCGGGACTACGCTGTTGGAACTTGCATTCTGGGAGTAATGGGTGTAAATTCGGGGGTCAGCGACAGTGTGCTTCATTCTTCGCGCGTCATTTGCTCCATGTCACGAGTTTTAAGAGCCATCCTCCCCCTTGCACCCGAAGTCGGGTTACACGTCTATGAGGACAAAATCACCATTGTGGAAGACCGCTATGTCTGCTCGTCAGACCCAGAGTCAACATCGAATACGGTTTCCCTATCCGTGACGGTTGGACCAAATTTGAACGAGTGTTGTGCGGTGAACTGGAGTGGAACCTCATTTACATCTACGTACACCGTGGACCGCAAGTGTGAAATGCTATCAGGATCACACCCGAAGCTTCACCTTACTCCTCGATCAGTTGAAGGCCTTCGGGAACGTGCTGAATATTGTAGATCAGATGTTTACACAGAACGAGCGGTCAGTCGTCTAGTTGGCCGGGTCTCGTGCCCTGAGTGACGTGGCGGCAGAACCCAATGAGCAAATTATCAACCGCGTCAAGGAAAGATATTATACGGTACTCACCTCCGTGAAAGATTTGACACTTGACACTGTAGTCCACTCGTGGAGGACGACGACGCCATGGACTATCCGGCAAAGCTCGGTCAACCCTTCAAAACTGAACACCGACCTCGCTATAAAAACACGATACACCCTGGGTCCTTCATCAATATGAAGCGCTGGAGTTGTTGGACACGCATCACAGTCCAGACAATCTGGCTGTCTATAGCGCATTGTGTGCCCTCTCTCGAGCACTAAACCTCACGGCATTCGTTTATCGCAAGTCCGAGATTGGCACAAACAACCTCACATACCTCACATCGAGCTTCCCGCCGCCATTTTCTACGGACCCGGGTCATCGTTGGCGGTATAGATGCTCAATGGCAAGCGGATTTTGTCGATGTGAGCGCCTTCGCCAAAAACAACGATGGGAGTCGGTATATCTTGACTTGCATCGCTATCCTGCCGAAGTATGCGTGAGTCGTACCCATCCGGACGAAAACCGGAGAGAATCTCTTAGCTGCGTTCAAGGGCATCTTCAAGACGGATCGCAAACCCTTGCATTAGAAAACCGGTGAAGACACGGGATTACTGAACAGACCATTCGAACAGTTTCAGAAAGCGCACAAGGTGTTCTTCTTTCACGCGAACAGCGACACCAAGGCCTCGGCGGTCATCGAAAGGTTCCACAGGACATCCAAAGGCCGCATATACCAGCACTATACGTCTGAGAATACACGGCGGTACATTGATGTCCTCCTGAAACTTGTGGCAGGTTACAATCAGGCTTATCACCGGAGAATCCCCTCCCATCACCGTTACCTAGCGCAGCGGAACTCAAGTTCGTCGAGCGTTGTACTCCGCCCAACCATTGCTACGGCCGAAGGAGGTGTTCAAACCCGGATACCCTGTATGGATCAGTAAAGTCAGGGTCAAGTTTGAGAATAGTTACCTCCCCAAATGGACCGATGAGCACTTTGGGATTAAACGCCGCATACACCGGCAGTCGCAGGTGTATGAACTGGGAAATCGTCATGGGGAGCCTTTGCAAGAGACGTTTTACGAGCAAGAGTTACAGCCCGTGGTGAAAACAGCGCAAGACTACTGCACTGTGGAACGAACCGTGAAAACCGAGTAACGCCGAGGCAAGACGGTGCACTTGATGAAATGGCAAGGGTTGGCCCAGTTCGTTCACTTCCTTTGTCGCGGTCAACCAGATGAAACGACTATAAAACCAAGAACCACCGCTGTCACCGTTCATTCCACGCTCGATCCTGAACACAGTGCAATGGATAAAGTGCAGCAGCCTCTGAACACAGCGTCATCCAAAACGCACAAAGCACAAGTGAGCTTCTTAGTGACATTGGTAACCCTGCTGAGCATGTTGTACGGAGGTGTGTTTATTTATTACTTGTATATGATAGGATTCTGCTGGTGGCCAGTTAGTCCCCGAGGCCCGCCCTCTGTACATGTCATTCGACAAATATATTCAGGTTTATTGTTTTGGTGAGAAATTTAAGCCGTACGACGTCGGACTTTACAGGTTAGCATTTCTGGGTATTCTTACATTTACCAGCTTTACCCCATGTTGAGGCGTTTACTCCATCAGACGTCCTCCATGCTCATCCCTTACGATCAAATGAGTTATTTGTTTGAGCTGATCTTTCATCACCGCTCCTGGGCTAGCGTATCTAATTCCGCTTAAACCAGTGCTAGGGGCCGTGTGAAAACTTCACAGTCTTCACATGAACAGCTGCAATAAAAGCGTGGCTGAGATACTAAGGATACATCCGAGAATTCACCGTATTCTCGGGTCTGAATGTGAGTTGCCGTGTAAGGGTTTCCTGTGGAGTCATATGGTTGCTTTTTAGTCACCAGACGTCGTCAAGTTTTCCCACCTCTTGCATATCGTTCCATTTTATTACCTATATATGACAGGATTCTGCTGGTAGACTGTTAGTCCCCGAGGCCCACCCTCTGTGCATGTCATTCGACAAATATATGTAGGTTTATTGTTTTGGTGGAAAATTTAAGCCGTACGACGTCGGATTTTACAGGTTAGTTTTTCTGGGTATTCTTATATTTACCAGGTTTACCCCATGTTGAGGCGTTTACGCCATCAGACGCCCACGATGCTCATCCATTACGATCAGATGAGTGATTTGTTTGAGTTGATCTGTCATCACAGCTCCTGAGCTAGCGTATCTAATTCCGCTTAAGCCAGTGCCAGGGGTCGTGTGAATACTTCGCAGTCTTCACATGAACAGCTGTAATAAGAGCGCGGCTGAGAAGGCTTCCTGTGGAAGGAAGGCTTCCTGTGGCGTCATATGGTTGCTTTTTAGTCACCAGACGTCAATTTTCCCCACCTCTTGCATATCGGTCCAATTTACGACGTAGCATATCTCAGCACTCTATTAATCCCACCTAGGACACAACCACCAGCCGGAAGTGCCAGTTAGACGAATCTACAGACCTCCTCCACGCCAGTCAAACCTCACCCGACCTAGACGAAGTACTGCAGCGCCCAATACAGTGGAAGACGTGTCGCATACGACCACCTTCAGTGAACAGCCGGACGTGTCGACAACGGTACCAAAGCTCAACGCACTAACGACCCCGGTTCACTCGTACCAAAGAACAGGTTAACAGGACAGAGGCGGGTACACCTTCAATCATGGACCCCGGTGGCAACATCCCTTCACTTGCCTCATTGCAGGGCCAACGGACTCAGGCAAGACGCACTTGCAAGACGTGCAGAAACTCGGTCAGCACGCAGACCGCATGATTACCTCACCTATTGCTCAGGTCGTGTGCCGTAACGGAAGATGGCAGGCGGCGTGTGCAACTTTGAACGTCCTGTTGAATCTTTCGACGACTGAGGCCTTGCCTGTACGTATAAAAGAAGAACACCTTCTGGGCTTTCAGAATCTTCATTTTATCAAGCCAATTTCTACGTTCCCACTTTGAACATGCTTTGATTTCTCTGATCACTGTCAGTGTTCAAAATCCGACGTGTAAATTTCCCCTACGAACCAATCAGAACTTACCACGCCGATTGTGTGTATAGTGACATCATCTTCAAGTAGCGGGGTCATTCCTCCTTAATATGATAGTTGTATTGGCTCAATATATAGGCCAGCCAAGCAATAACGCTCTTCTATGACACATTTCGAAATTCAAATGTTTTCGAGGCCAGTGACGTCTCGTGTCTATTTATAAATTCTTTGAACACTGAAGGGGCCAGATATACCAAGGAAAGTTCGACGTAGGAACGTAGAAATTGGCTTGACAAAATGAAGATGGGCTTCCAGAATCTGTTGGAATGGTCTGTTGAGTAATTCCGTGCCTTCGTCGCTTTGCAGATACAAGGGCTTGCGACCCGCCTTGAAGATACCCTTAAATGCAGCTACGTTTTCCTCCAGATTGGCACGACTCACGCATACTTCGACAGGATATCGACAAGATATACCGATGCCCATCGTTGTGTTTGGCGAAGGCGCTCATATCGGCCAGATCTGCTTGCCATTGAGCTTTTATACCGCCAACGATGACCCGGCTCCCTAGAAATTGGCGATGGGCATCTCGATGTAAGGTATTGGTGTCATGTTTTTTTCAGACAATCTCGCACTTGCGATAGACGAATGCCGTGAAGTTTAGCAGCTCGATAGAGGACAGACGATGCACTATAGGCGGTCGGATTGTCGGAACTGTAGCGCTTCATGGGGATGACTGGCTAAGGACCCTTCTCGTATTTATAACGAGGTCGATGTTCCTTTCTGAAGGGGTCATTGGGCTCTGTATTCGTGGTATATATCCTGGGTTGACCGCGACTAGTCAGATAATCTATGGCGTCGTCGTCCTACGCGGGTGGACTACGTGTGTCAAGTGTCAAATCTTTCACCGAGGTTAGTATACCGGATAGTCACTTTCCTTTACACGGTTGCTAATATGCTCATTGGGTCCTGCCGCCGCGTCACCCAGGGCACGCGACTAGGTCAACTCCCCCGAGTGTATGGTCCGTATGGCAGCCCGGACATTCCCCGGAATGACGTCAACGAACGTAACCGGAAGTGACTTTGACTGTGAAATTTGTTTATGGAATGAAACTCTTCAGTGTATTTTCGAGGAAAACAGGTATGTAATGATGGAAGTGTTTTTGTTTCAGCGTAATTCAATGTCTATGGCCTGAAAGAAATAATCGGAGCTTGATAATAACGAAATATACCCTCCTTACTGTCAATATGTAATATTTCATCATTAGTATTAAAATATCCATTATTTGTTTTCTGATCATATACATGTACATGACCCGGATGTGACCTTTGATCCTGATATGACGTCATCCGTTTGCAGGCTTCCTACTGCTGATGGAAAATGCATCTTACCTATCGTTTAGAAGAATGAACAATTTAGATACTTAGTAACTATTTTGCAAGAGCACACGATACAACACCGCCGCTCCGTTTAGTAAGAAGCGATGCTGATTGGTCGATAGCCATTGAGTTTTAACCGAATGCAATCATGGGATATATCTGGCAGTAGGAGGTATACAGCCTGATGCCATGCTAATAAGAAATCGTTACTTCCTGTTTAGCGCCATACGGCAGAATTATTCAGTATTCATAATTTTTTGACTTGACAGTTCAATATCCTTTTCTGAGACATGAATAATACCAGTCACAAGTCATACTCAAACCTGAAATAGCAGACGCCTGCGAGGATAACAGCAGTGGTCAGAATGAGAATAGCAAAAGTTAGTCCTATACCCAACCCAACAGAACTGTGATCATCTGAAAAATAAACAAATTTCATAAAAATACCGTCAAAGAAGTGGCTCTGAATAGCATGGGTTTCTGATATAACAACGCACTCAATTCAATTCTCAAATAACACTTGATTCGTGGTACCGGTGCAAGTACACTGGTAAGTATATTGTTTTAAGTAGGATTTATCGAATCAATGGGAGCACAATAAGCCAGCGCACAGTGTGCCTCCCAGTCGTATATAAAAACGGTTATTATTCACCAAAAATTTGGAGTGAGTAAACTTGGTTCCATGTAGAGTCAGACATGTTAAAGTACCAAGAAGAACCTAGCTTTCGGAGAGTACATATACTCTGCCACATATACAATCCGTTTCAAAAAGATTGTTACCTGTTTGAGCTTCCTTTGCGGAACGGTGTACTGCAATATGAAGAAACCAGAAAGATGCAGTATATCTGTTATTCTACAATATCTCAATTATAGTATGTTAGTATAGCAAACATTCTAGCGCTAAACATGGGCCGAGTCCCATGTGGGATTCGAGCCGATGACCACCAGAAAAAGGCATTCAACCGCAAGCACTATATGTCGGCGATCTAAACCACACAAATAGTACCCCTCTGATGACCGTAATGACACGGGTCTCATAGGTGAATACATAAGATGAGGCAAGAAATATTAAACAGGAATAGAGTGATGTTGGAAGTGAATGTCCAGCTCCCATAGTCTTGGGTCAGAACGTCTAGAAGTATTCGTCAAGGGGAGAGGGACGTTTTTCCCATGATCAGAACGCTTCTACCTGAATGAAAATGTCAAGTACAACCTGGGTGAAACTGGTTCAAAATATTTTATACTTAGTGGAAACCTTTTAAAGCGGGTGAAAACCGTTTCCACCTCAGTTGGTGGAAGTTACAGGAGATTCCATACAAAGCGAGTTCGGTGGTATGGACATTGTTTTCTTATACCTAAGCGTCAATACAAGTTTTGCTACCTTCAATGTACGTTCACCTTTGTGAGCAATTCTAGAATGAAGCCAGACATCGCGTGACTTCACTCATGAAGAATGTTTTGACCCAGGACGAAACTCCAATATAAAACATTTAAATCGAAACGTATAACAGAAATGTCATATATAGATAGACCTGAGTCATCGCATAAACCAGATAATATAATAACCTTAACCACTCCTTCATCCATTTGCATTATATCGAAGAACCGGATCTGAGGTAATTCTGAGAACATTTGAAAATAAAAGCTTGTATTTTTGTCTGAAATTAAAACAATGAACCAAATCTCCCGTTTCTTGTACTGACATTTGAATCTGTCTCAGAGGGATGGGGATTCACCCTAATGCCCAAAGGAGTATCCAGAAGTCAGAGACTCCTGGTTCTCGGGTAGATTCCCCTGGGTTTCCGAACGGATCCCCGGAGGATTCATTATGATGCCGGAATGGGTATCTATCAGATAGAGATCTCCTTGGTTCTCGACAAGATACCCCATGGATTCGTGGTTGTGAGATCTCTGGCGCATGCGTGAGATTTTTGATATTACTTCCGCCTGTCTGCTGTTTGGTGTCTACCACGAGTCGTCGTTGTTCATTAAAATCAACACCAATCTTAATTTTCTTCATGACATGGATGTCATATTTCACACCAGTTACATTTATCGTCACCCTAAGAATGATTTTGCAAAGCTTTTGTTCCGAATATGATGCAGTATCACTCGAGTTCTTAGTCCAGCATACCCGAGGATGTACAACGATGAATCATCAATGTGAAGGACAACACTTGTTCGTGACTATCCACACAGGTGTATTGTGCTTAAATTCTTGTGGGAATTTTTCAATTTCTAAGAATTTTTTGTCAATTCCTATCAAGACTGAGAACAAGAGTGGACAATAGCAAACCTTCGTTGTTGTTCGCATTTATAATTTATTCATAACACAGAGGGAAATAGGGAATTGACGAGAAACCAAGGCATCGAGAGGATTCACCGGATGGGGCATACTGTTGATTCATCGAGGTCTCCTGGGCGGTACTATTGCCGGATTCTCCTTCAAACGTCACTACGATTCACAGATTTCTCTCACTGTATGTAACATTGTTTTATCAGCTTTCTTTTTTACGTATATATGAAACGAAACTCTTCAGTGTATTTTCGAAGAAAACAGTTATATAATGATGAAGGTGTCTATGGCGTGAAAGAAATACTCGGAGCTGGATAATAACGAACTATACCCTCCTTACCGTCAATATGTAATATTTCATCATTAGTATTAAAAGATCCATTATTTGTTTTCTGACCATATACATGTACAATTAAATATACATAAACAAATACTTTCTCATCAATACGCACTATTATATTTCCCAGAATACACATTAAAAAGCGGATAACATTGCCTTTTTGGTTGATCTATCCTATAGGACACACCAAAATTATTTTGTTCACGTTCTTGTGCCCTACATCTACCTACCTTCTCGACAACGACTTGGAACGGCTACTTCGACGGTCCCACCAGCTAAAGTAGAGCCGTTCCAACAACTGACGCAATCATTAGGCCTTGCTCCGATACAACTTTTGCATGAAGGGTCACATCTGTCAATCAAGGCTTCTAATTAGAATCAGCTAATAAAATTATCCAAAATAAATTAAATTATTATAAACGATCATAACTGAAACTCGACATCAGCTTGTTAAATCTGTATAGAGATGAAAATGTAACTGAGGTTCCACTAATTCACGAACTAAAACTACGTAAGACTATCTGTTCTCTAATATAATACATATGGTGAATAAATATTATAAGTATGAACGGTGTTCTATAATGCGATTTTTCAATGTGAAAAAAAGAACATATGTTATATATATGATAATGATTTACAAACCTTTTGCATGTAACTGACTGATTCGTTGATGAGAGATAGAAATTCGCACCACATGTCAGTACACAGGTGTCCACCTGCAGGTGGTAGTTCACTGAGGAACTATCCGGTATGCAGCTAAGACAATCATGCATGCTCGGCCCTTTGCATGTCGCACATGTGGTATGGCACGGTTGACATCTGTTGTGATACATGTAACAAAGTGCGAGATCAGAGATCAAATTACGAACTGTATACGAAGACATCAGCAAATTAAATCACAAGTCCTTTATGTATATACATTATACATGACATAGTCATTAACCTTTTACGCGTGTAATATATATTATATGTTCAATTATCTATGTGAAAAGTTATTGGATATCATGAATATATAGTCAATATTATATTATACGGGAATTTCGGCCCGCAACATTCCAGCAGCAGACATTTCGACAGCAAGTGAAGGGCACGGCATTCAGACAGTTTTTTTTCATTTCGTACCTTGCAAATTGAATTTAGGATAGGAAATCAATAGAACGAACATCATTTTCATATTCACATGTGGGTGATTTATTATTACACATGTGTACATGTTTATATTGTCAAAAACCATACATGTAATATTCTGCCAATATAACAATTTTGTGCCTATACCTCAAATGGGTGATTTCTGTCCTAATTCCACATGGACAATGTATTCCATACCCTTGCGATTTATGTTTAATCAAATCAAGAAAATCGATGAATAATTACCTATATGTAAACATGAAAATGTCTGTTCTATCAATTTTAGAATCATAAATTCAACATCAATGTAGAATTAATAAGGAATAAAAACTGACTGCCGAAATGTCACGGGCCGTAATGACGTACGCCCCACTTCATGCCGAAATATCGTGCGGTAAATTTCGTATGCATGCCGAAATTTCTCGGACCGAAGTGTCGCTTGTCGAAATGTCACCTGTCGAAAAGTCCTAACACAGTGAAAGGCAATGTTATATTATAGTACATGTATAAGGTGCTGTTACATTATATGAAAAAAATTCGTTTGCGCGTTTCCATGTGAAATGCATTGTTCTATTACTTATATATAAGAGGTATGGTAATTAACGAGATTTTTGAAAGGTAAAGTTATACGAGATATATGTATGTTTCTTTACGCCTGTCCACGAAAATTATATCAAGTAACGCGTGTTATAATATACTTAAAAATTTTGGACTTTTTGCTAAATTAAACTTGATTTCACATTAGGTAATTATTTAAATAAAAAATTGAGAAAATCTGATCGAAAATGCATTTTAAGAATAGGACTTCACTGTGATGTCATCATAACGGCCTTTTTTGTGGCAGCGCTAGGCCAAAGATAATCATCATGCGAGTTTCATCGTTCTAGGCAATTAGTGCTCTCTAAAAAAACTTGAGTGAACTGTTCCACTCAAGTTTGAGTGAAATGTACCTGTTCACTTAAACTTGAGTTTATTTTCACTCAACTTGAGTTACTTTTCACTCAACTTGAGTTAAAACCACTCAAGTTCACTCAACTTGAGTGGGATCAATTTCCACTCTTATGCTTGAGTGAATGTCACTCAAGTTGAGTGAAAAGTAACTTTTTTAGAGAGTAATATAAATATTTAGGCGGAGAAAGGACTCGTCTCCAGGTCTGGGTAGTGTTAAAGTGATTAATTATCATACTTCTGTTAGGGATAGCCTTCTGCAATCTAGCTAAACTAAGATCTGCTCCATATTCGTTTTTACGGGTTTAGGAATGTTTGATTAGTCTTAGATTTTTACTAATGTTTGATTCTTCTTAGATTAGGCTCCTCATAATCCTGCATGTTACCGCTTACTTAGGATAAAGTAACATAAACAAATAACAGACTTACACTCCGCTCCAGTTTTTGTATTCATTCGTGCGACACCTGGCGGATGGATTGGCGGTTGTATTGGTGGTTGCATTGGCAGGTAAGCAGACATAAACATCCAACGTCGAGCCCTCAGCGCAGCTTGTGCACACACCCGCTTTCCCATCACAAGTACGACAACTAGCGTCACATTTTGAACAATTTCCTGTGGAATGCTCTACAAAATATCATCGTCGAGCATTACATAAGCGATTGCCACTTAAAAAAGAAGTTCACTCGGATAAGAATGGAATCAGTTTGACTGAATATTCTGGCATCTATACGCGAATACCTCTCCAAATAAAATTCCATGCATTAATCTCGAATATTTCAATATTTCTGGCCCCAAATCCTAAATGTTCAATCAAATTGAATTGCATAAAAACGTACCTTTAAAAAAATATTTGTAATTACAATGGAGAAACTAAGATTTCTCTGTGATCGGGCCTGCAACAACCTGCACACCCTACTAATGTCCAAACGCCCCTTAATCGCATAAGCATATCTCGTTTATATAGATCACTTTGTCCTATCTCTTTAACATAGGAGATGTTTTAACGCCGCATACGAACTTTGACCCCTATATCCTTGGGTGAGTCATGGTGATTCCTCTATGGCTAAGAATAGAATAAGAGTGTTTTCACGAATGAAGTATGTCAAACGGAAATGAAGTTATTGTCTTATCTACTCTCTTCCGTCTTTCTCTTTACCGTATGCCTCTCTCTTTGAATGTGAATTGCAAACGGAACTAGATACAGTCGATCGAATACGATCGAGGAGGCATCCCTTTTGCATCTTTAGTAAAGGAAACATTCATTATTTGTGAAGATAGTAAAAACGTAAAACTTAGGAAAAAAATTAATAACGTGGCTTCAAAAGATACCTTAAAGGAAGGTACCCACATACCAAATTTGAAAGAATCCGTTCAGGTCCAACAGTTACTGTCCGGATTTACCTCGGCCCACAGGTGGCGCCACGTATAGGCATAAAAAATAATCCCAACCGAGATCTTGAGGCAAGACTCCTTGACATTGGAAATAGAAAATGTAAACTTGGCCTACAGGTGGCGCCACCTATGAGCAGATCGCAAACCTTCAGGTAAGGTATCCATATAACAAACTTGGAAATAATCCATTCAAGTTTTGAAGTTATAGTCCGAAAACATAATTTTAAATTTGCCCCCAGGTGGCGCCACCTATATGCGGATCGGCAAGAAAAAAAAATGACAAGCGAGATATTGAGGCGACGTACCAACACACCAAATTTGGAATGAATCGGTCCAGGATTTCAAAAGTTATTGTTTGGAAACACTTTTAACTTAGGTTTCAGTTGGCGCCACCTATACACGAATCAACAAAAAAACAACAACAAAACAATCACAAGCCAGATCTTGAGGCAAGGTACCTACACATCAAATTTGGAAAGAATCCTAAGGTTTTCAAAAGTTATTGTCTGGAAATGCAATTTTAACTTGGCCCCTAGGTGGCGCCACCTAGAGGCGGATTGGCACGAAAAACAATTCCAAGCAAGATCTATAGGCCTATAGAGACCCACTTACCAAATACAAAAACATGAGTCTGTGCCTGATAAATCGAGACCTTTTGGGGTGGCAATTCATTGAGAGGTGGCAGAATTATACCAATATTGCAGACTATACACACATTTCAATTTTCTGCCAAGATATATTGGATATATATGCTCAAACAGAATATATGAGGGTCGGGCGAGAGGTAGTTTGGGAGATAGAGGGTGGGGCTAGGTGCCCTGGGGGTGGGGACATGCTCTCCTCGAGGGTAGTGGTAGGTGTGCTGGCATGAAGACCATAGAAAGCTCCTTGTAAATGAAACAACCACACTGACAATTGCATGTCATCATCTGTCAGTCTAAAGAATCACAAGGTTGAATTCAGTTCAGGAAATTGATCATAAGCATAGTCTGCACCCAAACTTTAGGAACTCAGTTGTAATTAATATAGTAAGTTACATGTGTGGACACAAATGGTTTGTGCAAAAGCTTTAGGGTAAATCATATGATTTGGACTATAATTATTTGAAGGAATAAATTGAAGGAAATGTTGCCCTTCATTTAAGACGACACGAAATTCAAAACTAACAGGGGTTCGATACTGCGGGGATTCCTCCGCCAGTTATTTTGTATTATACTTCTGAAATAAAATATGGTTCCTGTAAATTCTTTAGGGTAAATCATATGATGTGGAATAGAAGGACTTGGCATCCAAATTGAAGGAGCCTATTTGTAATTACTATAAAGGAATATATTACATGTATTGAAATGAATTCAGAATTTGGTTCTCGGTTTTCATGGAAAGGCAATAATACTGATCTGTATAAACGGTCTGACTCATCTGTCCGCCTATCGCCATCTGTCTGCCTATCCCTATCTGCCCGCCTATCCCCCATCTGTCCGCCTATCCCTCATCTGTTCGCCTACCTCCATATGTCCGCATATCCCCCATCTGTCTGCCTATCCGCCATCTGTCCGCCAATCCTCATCTGTCCGCCTATCCCTCATGTGTCCGCCTATATCCCATGTTTCCGCCTATTCCCATCTGTCTGCCTACCCCCCATCTGTCCGCCTATGCTCATCTGTCCGCCTATATCCCATGTGTCCGCCTATCCCCCATCTGTATGCCTATCCCCCATGTGTCCGCCTATACCCCATCTGCCCGCCTATCCTCCATTTGTCTGCCTACCCCCCATCTGTCCGCCTATCCTCATCTGTCCGCCTATCCCTCATCTGTTCGCCTACCCCCATATGTCCGCCTATACCCCATGTATCCGCCTATCCCCATCTGTCCGCCTATCCCTATCTGTCCGCCTTCCCCCATCTGTCCGCCTATCCCCCATCTGTCCGCCTATCCGCATCTCTCCGCCCATCCCCCATCTGTCCGCCTACCTCCATCTGTCGGCCTATCCCCATCTGTCGGCCTATCCCCCATCTGTCGGCCTATCCCCCATCTGTCCACCTATCCCCATCTTCCCGCCTATCTCCATCTGTCCGCCTATCCCCATCGTTCCGCCTATCCCCCATCTGTCCGCCTATCCCATCTGTCCGCCTATCCCTCGTCTCATTTCAATAGCTGGCCCTAATAATTTTCATGGAGACCTGTCCCTGGATTAAAACATGGAATCGTATTTTTTGGACATTAACCGACACTTTGTCCGTGTTAATATCCGATTTGGACATTAAGGGGCGTTTGGACATTATTAGTCTACAGGCCTAGGCTAGGAATCTTGCTACAAGTGATCCATATGATTTATTTAACTCACAGACTCAGAAAATGAAAAGAACCCTAACGTGTACAAGTTCAGCACTCATTTGTGCCCTTGACAGGTTGTCAAGGCTGACTTCGATTAATTCCACAATGGCCAGATGTTTAAGTATCTACAAGCAGCGTGTACTGGACCAAAGCCTTTTGGCTTGATATCATCCGCCATCAATGGCAGAAAATCAGCTTTCCAATAACACACAAGCGGATTCAACATTCGATAGACAACCGTTGTCCATGGAGATTTTCGGTGCCCAAAATCGATTATCACTAAAACCCACTCAGTCATAGAATATTTATACCAGTGAACACAGTAAATTCTTGCAAAATGAAAACGGTCAGCAGTCGAGAACCAGACACCACGATGTCTATATCATGAAGTCCGGAAATTATATAAAGAATGGACATTTTTTCTTTCTTTTCTGTCTTCTCCTACCTGGATGGATGGATGAACACTCCATCGTGTTAGGATATGGTCGCTCCGACCATGTAATTCATGGTACAGACGTGACCAGCCACGATCTGCATAGGCGAACACGCATCTTCACCATGACTAATGTGGTAAGAGAGACTATAAAAGAGATTGTTCAACCATGCGTAACATGGTCGGTCACGTCTAGGTGTTCTTTGGTCTGAGCGATCATGTACTTCCGACAATCTAGATAAGATGGTAAATCAGGGGAATACCATCTAGACGTAACGCTATGAAAACGTCGTGCAAAACGTTCGCCGATATTCTACGAGATCCCATAATCAGCCAATCACGACCATTTCATCCTTTTCGCTCTGACAATGATTGACGTTTACTTCAAGGAAATTAACATCTTCGCAAGGCACAATCTTTTGATATTTTCTACCCCTAACAAAGCCAGGCTTTTCGGCGGAAGTATAAACTCTTTGATGTTTACGGACCCTGCCGGGAAATGATGCCTTATTTGGAAACTGTTTCGGGATAATGTTTATATATTAGACCACGATCGAGCTACCGTGTGTAATTACTGTGGGCGTGATTTTGAAATAGTTACAACCAGCTATCCATCTGATTGGCTAACAATAGTAGTTTCAACTCGCACGGGATTTATATAGGGCTGAATTCAGATATAATATTCCGTGATATTATATCTGAGTTTACTGAGATTGGTACTTCCGACAGTGTACCAGTGGCACTGGTCATGCAGAACACGCAGTGAAACTCGTATGTATGATTGTAACACCGCAGCAGGCAGGTGGAATAAACAATAAGGAGTCCTGTATGGCGATATATTGTGCAGCAAATTCGCCCTATACCAGATGATTTTATCGACACCTTCGCATTACATGAATTATACCCCCAACAACTTACCTTTATAATATCCATCGCCACAATCTCTGACGCACGTGCTCATCTTCGTGAGGAACCAGGTTGTGTTACAGCTAGTACAGTGGGTTTTCTCGGGGCCATCACATGACTTACAAGTCCCGTCACATGGCAGACAATTCTTGTACCGAACATAATAGGCCACCTCAGGACATTCCCGGACACATTTTCTAGACGAGAAAGAAAATAAACATGTTAACAATAAAATAATAACTTTATTTCAGACAAAGACGTCCCCTATATACTAGTGTATGATATGAGAAAAACTAAGTATGGATATGATATACGGCGTCCGGAAAATGTGGTATATGCCTGTACCAAAGAAAAGGCAATACATGTAGGATCATTTGCAGAACAAATGACCAATTCTAGAGGATCCTACAGGATCAATTTTCCAATTCTATATGATTTTGATCCTTTAGGATAGGATGCTACACTATCAATATTTCAGACATCTCTAAATTAGGCCAATTTAGGGAATTAATTAAAATTATCAATTATAATTTTTTTTTTAAATAAACGAAATAAATTATCCTAAATGCAACTGAATCTACATGTCATTGGGAAAGAATACTAGTGTATATATTGGAAAACTCTCTTAGTTGTTACGTTAGTGGAAGCAGAACTAAGTTTCTTTAATTCCACACAAAATATATGTTTCGAAGAGAAAAAATGTTTTATCCTATGAACGCTCACAGTTAAAGTAACGTAACACGGCGTCGACGGACGTTTGAAAAGTTTTCTTCCGTTTTTGGCTTTCGTATACCGGGACATTTTGTACGGTATATATTTATATGTAGCAAGTACCTATTTACTTCATCAATATACTGTCAAATTACCCACATATACTGCACTAAACAGAGCGGGAACGAGAGCACACACTTAACAGCACTTTAGTTTTAAGCATGTACATGTATACAGCGACGCATACCGTGTCGCTGTAGATAAGTCGTGTTGTTCATGAGACTAATGAAACCTTGAGCCAAAATAATATTTCGAGTTAGTGATTAACGTCACTTTCAACAATATTTCAGTCATATCTCGACGAACCAATCAAGCATCACCCAGCCAAGTTGTGTTTCTGTACTTCGAAGAAGAAACTCGTCATTCAGCCTATAAATTGAAGGCATATGCCAATCTCAGTAAACTCAGATATAATATCATGGAATTCCCCTGATTTACCATCTTGGTTTACCTCTTGGTAGAGGTGGGGGAAATTGACGACGTCTGGCGACTAAAAGGCAACCATATGACTCTACAGGTAAGCTTTCCTTGGCACTATAAAGCACTGATGACAGCACAATACAGACAAGACGCCTATATTGGTGCAATAAAGTCAAGTGCAATTAAAGTGCTAGACACCACATTATCAAGTTCCTGTTGCTTCTCAGCAAAACGCATTTTTTTTACTTGACTCTTAACATGTTAGTGTTTACAGTATACAGCTTGTCAATGCTCTGTACGAAATTTAAACAGATTGTTTGTACAGAGCTGAAGAATTAATATTTGGATTCACGAATATAACAACTACAGGGTTTTTCCAAATTGAACGCCCTAATCCTTCCCAGAACTTCGTGCAAATTTGAATATCATCTACAAAATGAACTGGCAAATTCTCTTGACCTGGAATTGAATGTTTATCCAATTGGAAATAATTGCTCAATATTATGAAACTTTAGATTTTTTAGAATTGAAATTTCAATTAGAATCGAATGATGGTGTCTCTGTCCAGCTACCATTCACAAGAACATCAACTTCACTAATCAAGGATGTGCATCGAGTCTGCATCACGAAGCAAATATTTTACACAACGGTATATATCTACATGGTGTCTTAGAATTGCTATACTACAGGCGCAAGGTCAGACTCCCCAAGTACATCCGATATGAACAATACAAGAATCAGCTCCGAAGTAGCCGTCGTCGAGGATGAAGTTTCGCATCCATGAATCGAATACATTGATTATGAGACACCATTAGCGCCAAACTCCAAGCAGATATGGAAGACAACAATATGTACCGTACTTATGAAACCTTGTTCCCGTGAGAGAGTTAAGCGGGCACGACACAGTTTCCGCTATTGTCGGAAAGACACCCATGATGTTGCTATTGCCAAATCCGTATTAATGATCACGATCGTTTTACCCAAATGACTTTTCAATCCGATTTATGGATTATACCGTATTTGGTATTTCCCCTGTCGTTTGAATAAGACAGCTAACATATTCCATCGGTCACGAGCTTTTTACCTGTCACTGGTCATCCTATAGTGTTTACAGTTGTCACAATCCTCAGGCAATGGTCCACCACACGTGCCCAGACATTCAACGTCACAGCCCTGGAAAATAACTCTCATACGTTGTAAACTTTTGCGGTGAATTTTACAGTAATTTGCTCTAGTTTTACCGCAGCAAACTTCCCAGAAATGTGCTGTAAAATTTACAGTAATTATTGCAAAATACACTATTTAATGTCATTTTACAGTAATTTACTGTTAATTCACAATATTTATCGTACATTTTACAGTAAATTCCTGGCAAATTTGATTCAGTAAATCAACAGTAAATTACTTTAAATTTTGCAGCAATAGTTTACAGTGTATGATATATCTAGATACTGAAACTTTATAAACAAGCTACATTATATACCATAAATGATCCGACAGTTCGGTTGTCGAAAGTAGGCCTCACTACCGGAGCTGCGGATACATTATTTGAACATTCAAAACCTGGTTGCTATGGATAAGATGTCATCATTAATCGGATAATCGTTGTAGCGAGCAATCAATTTCGCGATTCAGTAGATAATAAATCAGTAGACTTCATAATTTAACATATCAATAAATAGGAATTCTAACAGAAATAAGCAAACATACAGGCAATGTGCCTAACGCGCATGGTGGATCGCTGGTAGGTTATATAGAGGAAATATTATAAATCAATCCACAATGATCAAATATATTCAACAATTTTTGTGTTTACACCCCATCAAATTTCGATCAAAGTGATTGGTCAATTATTTGCTGTTCAAATTTGTATTTACCGGATGATGAGTTGCTGGACTAGGTTGTGGTGTTGTTGAAGAGTTCTTGCTCATCGGATCAGTAACTGTGCCATGTAGTCTGAGACTCCACCATTCTAAGATGCCTGAAATATACAGAATCGCGATTTCACTTTACCTCGATGCTCCGACATCACGGCCTCCATCGAAGATTCTTGGCTTATTCTCAAGACCAGATCAATCTTAAAAAATTAATATCCTCTCAATCGTATAGCGACGTATCCCAATGGAGGAGCAGATAGGATTTAAATTTAAATAGAATGACGACCAAATTAGAGACCCCACGACTGAAGAGACGACTACCAGGTTTACATGGTCGATTCCCATTCTTGTATAGTAGTATTGCCGAACGACCTGCATTTATCGTATACATATTTTTTCACATGCGTTTGATTTTCTCCAAATTTGAATGCACTCCAAAATTACATGTATAGCGGTCTGGAAGCGCAAATTCTTCACGGACTACACCTAGCTACCGGATGTCGAAACTGATGCTGGCATTGTGTTCATGTATAAGTTTTCAACCTACTGCTAGTTATAGTGAAATATCAAAACAGATAATTGACAGGAAGCTAACCCTTACGGCTTTCAGTTGTGGCACCTCAAGCGAAGTCACTTTGAGGTGTCTCCGAGGTACATGTACACACCTTAGAAACACCTCGTATCGACATACTACATGTAGAACAGGTACCTAATGAGCTTTACCAAATTCTCAGAGACACCTTCGGAGCACCTCAGATATCGATCTTTTCTGATTGGTGAGAAATGTCACAACGAGTTAACTTTGGTGAGATACTTCATTAACCTAATTGAGGCCCTCGTTGTTAGCTCAAAGGAACCTCAAGCATCACAAATGGACACCTCAGCGACACCTAAATGATAAGAGCGGGACACCTCGTTCAGTTATAATCCCACACCTCAAAGTTACCTCAGAAGCACTGCAAAGATACCTCAAAACTGTAACGGAAATTATCCTTTGTGGATCAAGGCGGCTGACCTTTTGGCATCATTTGGCGGTATGACTGGAGATGAGCTGCATTTGGGTGGCCATACGTGATTTAATGGATAGCACACGTAATGATAATAATGATTGTATTCTGTCGTAAAAGAGCCGAGTTACTCGAATAGGAAGTTTGATCTGGAAGGCAGAATCGTGCTATATTTCTGCTGTTTTGTGACAATGAAACGAAGATTGAATATTGCACGAAATGCCGAAAAAAGGAGGGATTTTTTATTCGTTGACTAACGTTTCTCCAGCAGATTAATGAGATAATATAACAGCCAGATAAAGAAATACCAGGTGTTCATGAACACGCGTGCATGGGGCGAGCCCAAAGCATTACAGTTGTGGACATGTGAAGGCCCATCGTCACGAGCACAACATCTCTCTCCTGTCATATTCTCTCCGGGTCTGTAGTATAGGCATGATAAACATGGACTCCGGGAATGGCAAACCACGGAGTTCATATCATATACCTCTCAAATGGTTTACTAAAAGTACCAGTTACACATAATTTCTCCGAAATAAACCATTTTGCCTAATTTATTCCGTCCCATATAGCTCCGGTGGCGCCTTCTTCTATACTACGTGAGAACAAGGCCCCGGCGCCAAGCCGTTCATCAGCTGTAGTTGTTGAAAAAATTCTGGAAGGTTAATATTTTCCGAAGCCGTTAGTCACGAACAATGACAATTTTTGATTCTGTACCCTTAAATTCAGATCCTGTTTATTAGAAACTCTCCACTTTGAGCTTCTCTGGAGACCGAAACCCAGAACAGAAACCGGCTGTTGTTGTGGCGCGTAATCTGCGCACAGAGCCGTTCGGAGTAGTTCAAATCAGAAGCGATCACTCTGATCTTCGGTCTGCCGAGAATCTAAAACTGGTCAGTTTCTTATAAACAGGAGCTGAATATCAAGGTAAGACCTACAGAATCGAATTATTTAATTGTTTGTCTATAACTGCTCAGGAAAATATTAGCGGGCCAGCAGTTTTTCAACAACTACGTCTGGTGAACGGCTTGGTGCTGGGGCCTTGTTCGCACGCAGTATAGAAAAAGGCCCCACCACAGCCACGTCCCATAGTACTATTTTGAAAGCAAAAAACAGATGATACATTTGGAGCGCTCTTCTATGATGTGTCTCCGATTGGACAAATGAAAGTGAGGGAGTCAAATCTTCGATCTGATTATGACATACACACGGATGTATAACATGTGACGTGAATTCTGTCCTGTGGCATATACCTCATTCAACTGTACAAGCGCAGAAATAATTCACACTGCTCCAAAATGACCACCACAATTATCCTAGATTTAAATGTATAAGAAACCACAAATATTTTTAATAATAGCCCAAACTTAGAAAGGTAGTTAAACAATATTTTAAAAGTTTGCCACCAACTTGTAACCAAGAAGCTTTATTGCCAAATTTTGAAAATTGTGACAAACTACCTATTTTTTACCTATTCCTATTTTTGACTATTACAGGCTGAATTTGGTTGTGTGGATCTCAGATACTTGTAGTAGGATCTTTTACCTTTTCATTTGATGATTTTTGTGGTTGTTATTCTGGAGCAATCTGTCCCAAGAGGAATTCTGTGGCTGTATAGTTCAATGGAGTATGTGCAACAAGACAGTATTTGACCCGGGGCTAGGGGCCTTATGAACCCATGTACTTCAAGATCCTCATGGTGCTCATATGAACATTCAGAATCAAAGCGTGACTGAGATAATCATTTTCTAGATGAGTTTACAACGAATATCATATGGATTAGCAATACTGATCCGCGATGCGGATTTGATATTTTTGAAACGTCATGTCTTGCCGGTATCATTGAAAACTGTTGACCACTTCTCTCTTGCAGGTAAACTAGCCCATGTTTATGTATACTGATTATCTTTTTGAATTTGGTGCTAATGCTGTTATATGGAATATGGAAAAGATCTTCGTTAATGGACGACGGCTGAATTATGAATGACGGACCAGACGCTTGTAATTTGAAAATTACACTTCACGTGGTTCATGCCACTCTATTTTGTACATCATTCTGTTCCTCATAATCAGATCTGTCTCTCCTGCAATTCTCATGTTTGTGCTCTCTCTCCTGCCATGCCTGACCAACATAACACATTAATCTGTGTCCAGGGGCCGGGGATTTCCAACACTCACACAGTCATTTCCTTTGTTTGGGCTTTAATTGGATAAAACATAATAGTATGGTAGAGCCGCAGGAGAGATAAGAACTATACGAAGAGCAAGTTGCCAAGGAATACAGGCGGACCAAAAATTGACAAAACAAAAAATATATTTTTAAATACAGACCCTCAATGATACATAGATGTACATGACATTTCTGTCAGTTGTGAGATTTTGCAATTTTTCAAACCAGCTATCAAATATATTACAACAGCAACGGTCCCAGTTGCGTTTGGCCTGAATTGATTTGGCTGTTTCCATCTGAACCAGTATCATAGGATGGAAAATTCAACTCCATACACAAAACAATGTTGGCGAGAGAACCCCTACGCAACGTATGATATATATTCACTACCATAAAAGTAGCCGTACGTCCGGGGCATCCGCTCGAGACGTCCGCCTGTACCACTGGGTGGTAGTAGTATGGATGGAGCAGTATGCGCCATGCCTGGACACATAACAATGGCATAGCGGATCTTTCGATTCTTCAGAATTTATGCCGTTCATTTTTATCAAATAAATCAACAGTGTAAAAATATACCCTGTTGAACGCTTACCATTTCCACGGAATACCACCAGTCTTACACTCTCAAAACTACTCTGTACAAAAAGTACACAACGTGTGTCAAAATTATCATGCACAGCGGTCTGCACCTTGTGATAACACATTGCTATTCTATGGATAACAGCTTCTTCATTGCTGTGGAGCTGACGTTTCGTTGGAGATATACTAAGTTGGAAGTATCTCCAACGAAACGTCAGCTCCACAGCAATAAAGAAGTTGTTATCCATGAAATAGGATTGTGTTATATACGCCGACTTCTAAATGCCTATCAAAGAAATTACACCTTATTATACACACTTTTGTGTAAGTCTTATACACATCGATGAGAAGTCCACAAAGCAGTGTATAAAGTGTGCACACCACGTTGTGTATGATAATTTTTGACAAACTTTTTGTACACAGTATTTTTGAGAGAGTAATCCTGTTTTAATTTTATGCCAATTGGTATTTTTCAGATGCAGCTCAAGTGGTCTTCGTTCGATTAAATTATATTTATTACCAATTCCAAAGACATGATAGATGAGCAATTATAATTTTTGGTATTTCGGAATAATTATAAGAGGGTCCTTTTTTGCATTAATCAAGGAAATGATGGAGGAAGAGGTTCCTCTTTCAAGATAAGGAAACTGAAAATACACAACACGATACAGTTCATCAGGGACGTTTCTATTTTTCACGAATCTATAGCCTTTATTTATGTATACAGGTACTACTTGTTTTTTGTTTTGTTTCTCATTTGGGGCTAATGCTGTTATACGAATTAGGTCCTTAGATTATGGACGCGGAATGGACAACGGCTGGATATTGAATGACGGAATAGACCCTTTTATAACTACTAAAGCGAGGGACATTCAAGTAGTTACCGAAGTGTGCAAAAACATCTCAGGTGAAGATGAAGACAATAGAACTAAAGGAAAAATGACCTGAACTAGAAGCGTTTGCTCAAAAGTAAATGAACGACGTAGATTACTCATGGAATCTCTAGCTTGAAGGAAAAGGGTACCATCGAATGCTAAATTACAAGCGTCTAGTCCGTCATTCATAATCCAGCCGTCGTCCATTAGAGAATATCCGCGTCCATAATCCAAAGACCTATTCCATTTCCATATAACAGTATTAGCACCAAATTCAAAAAGACAAAAGTATACATAAGCATAGGCTTGTTTCCTGCAAGAGAGAAGCGGTCAACAGTTTTCAATGATGCCGGCAAGACATCATGATGTTCCAAAATATCAAATCCGTATCGCTGATAAGTATTCTTAATCCATAATATTCGTTATAGAGTCGTCATCTAAAAATGATGTACCTCAGTCACGCTTTGATTGTGACTGTTCATATGAGTACCATGAGGATCTTAAAGTACATGGGTTCATACGAGACAGCCAGGAGCAAAAGAGTGTTCTATGTGGTCCCCGATCAGTACCAAAAGGAGAGGGAATTAAGAAACCTTGGAGAGTAGAGAGCAGCGTGTGAATGATTGGTGATCAGGAAAGAGATGATCGTACCGAGGTCAGATTCCCCCATAAACCGGGAGTAGGTTGCCATATGTCCAGTATGTACGAACATTGTAAATGTGTTACCATTCCATGTACGGTATTGATGCAGTTAAAAGTCAAGCGGAGATCTGATGTTTCAAATTACAAGCGTCTAGTCCGTCATTCATAATCCAGCCGTCGTCCATTAGAGAATATCCGCGTCCATAATCCAAAGACCTATTCCATTTTCCATGTAACAGTATTAGCACCAAATTCAAAAAGACAATCATAGTATACATAAACATAGGCTTGTTTCCTGCAAGAGAGAAGCGGTCAACAGTTTTCAATGATGCCGGGCCTCACATACTTCGATCTGTACTGAATAAGAACTGGCATTCTACTAATATTGTCCACGTTTTGGTACTTTCTCCTATCAACGGTCACTTGATAGGTCTATTACATCAACTTGCATTCGATAAATTCTCCATCGTTTGGGTCGTTATTTACCATCTGGGGTCACATCTGATATTTCATCATTTTACTTGATAGGGCTATATTTGTATGTAAGACTGCTCCCACCAGTGCTAGGGGTCGTGTTGTCATGTCATTCAAGATGTCCACATGAACAGCTACAATAAATGGTGTGTGAATGATTGAGTGAGTGAGTAGGATTTAACGTCGTTTTCAACATATTATCAGTCATATCACGACGGTGCCTACATGTGCCAGAACACGAGAGTGTCCACAGTTCCTATTATCCTGGACACTGATCAGCCCAGCCAGTATAGCACCCGGTCACCCATCAGTTACAATAAAAGCGTGATTGAGATACAAATCATCACAGGGATCATTTTGGTTCATGTGATGCTTTTAGATATTCAGTGAGAATGTTGAACTGTGGGGCCATATTGTCAGTACACCGGCATTGTTTTCTATCGCCTTTAATTGTTTCATTCAATCGGACTTAAACAGCTCGCGAAGATACTTTGTCACAATCAGGGCAGTTAAATAACTGGACAATGAACGATAACTTGAGGTGTAATGTATCTTATGATGATACTGTAATCATGTAACAATTCGAATGCTTCAAAAATATACATTTGAATATTCTTAATATAGACCCATATTAGCCGATTCAGTATGAACTTAATTCTCTCACATACCATGGTTTGTGGAGGACCCTTCGTTACGTATTTCCAGCTTCCACGTTCCTCTTGGATCCTCTCCCCAGAAGTGTACGGACATAAAAGGCCAGTTCTCGAACTTTCCCGTTGTGTAGTCGTGAGATCGCCGTGGTAACAGCGTCGAGGTCGTCCCTCGCGGTGACGTCAGATGAAGTGAGATATCGCCACGTCGACTGTAACTGAGAGTGACGTTTATCTGCACGTGCTCTAAATATCTGGTGTCCGTATCAGTTGCAGCACAGCCATCGGTCGTCAGCTCGGTGGAATAAGGCGATCCCGTCAACGGACTGGCAGAGACAGACATCGGTATTACAGTAAGCATTTCAATATTCCAGCTTTTAGAACCAATAAAATATGTTGAACATTTTTATTTCCGAACACCATACCTGTACGAGATAAAATAGCGTACTTCTAACATGAAACTGAAACATTAAACCGCATAATAAAACTTCCCCATATTTAATCAACCTCGAGTAAATAACATCCTATTAACACCGCCCCCCCCCCCTTCCTTCCACCCGTACACCCTGTATTAATAGTATAGGATCTTAGATTCCCGGATTAATTATCACATTCAGTGACCACGGAGTATGGATCAATGATAGTGCCGGTTCGACGAACCCCGGCGAGTCAAGACATCAGTGGCTTGAAATACGACCTTTTACGAATCTGTTTTTTGTTCATTAGAGGCCTAAATATTCATGAGATGGTGCCACTTGCCGCGATCCCGGATCCGAGTGCCGTATTATCTATATATCTATGACCCCGCATATAAAACAAGGAGGGTGGTGATAATATATTAATTTGTTAAAATTGCATATTTTGATCCAGCATGATCCAGCAGTCGGTGAGATGTAGGATGAAATCGTTCGAATTCAATTATTTTGTTGTAAAATTTTATATTTTTTCTCTGAAATATAGACATACCGCTTCCTTGTTTCAGAAAGAGATAGGCAATATGAGATTGTCACAGGCTATTTTAGATGATGCAACTCACCAACAGTATTGTTGCTGTCTTTGTGTATTTTTCGCTTCTGAAGCGGGTTATCTGACTTTGGATTCTTCCCGCTATAACTAAGTGCTTGCTAGCTCATCTTACACGTTATGAATGTAAGATATTTGGAAAATAGTCCTTTGGTATTCATAACCTAGAAAGAAATTTCATTATGTACCTGTTTTAATTATATAGTACTATATGATGTGGAATATTCTATTTTTAAGAAATTAAGGTTGTTCTGTTTCAGTTTGGTGCAAATGAAAAACAACCGCAATAAATAAGATGGGCATATTTCATCCGTATTAAAAACACTAAGCCTGGTTTCAGTTTACCCCATCACGTTTTTCATTTTACCCCATGTCACGGGGGAGTGGAGGGACGTAGCAATACTTTCTTCAAGTGCAGATTTCTTGAAAACTATTCATTATTGACAATTTAGTATGGTATAATAGCTCTAAAATACACATAATACATGCCGAAGTATCGAACCTCTAGTTCCAATGCAGTTGAGACAAACACAAAATGTTGCAAGGTGCTCCGGTTTCCCTGCAGTCTAATCCCGCAAAACTGACTTACACATTCCTGGCTTCAGCCACTCTTTCGCAGGTATGCTGTAGGGGGATATTCTGCCACGTCTCGGCCATCTCAACCATGGCTGATGCATCCATCAATCCATAGCCATAACGCAGGCTCACTGAACGAGTGGAAACAAAATATTATTAACTGAAAATCGAGTGGGACCATATTCCTTTTTCACATCCGGGAACTCAACGGGTACCTTTTTGAGCCCCAAGGGTGCCTTTTGAAATGGGGTGCATGTCGTTGTGCGCACTCTCTGGAGTGTCCACGACACGCCAGGTCAATTCCCGGGAGCCCCACGGGGTCTTTTGAAATAATTCCTGATTAAGAAGTACTATACATTACCTGCTGGTTCCATTTCAACCGTTTTTTTTCTAGCAAATGTTTTTTAATTGTAAGTGTCGCGGATGAATGGTACCAATAGTCAATGGGCAGATCTAATTTTAATATAAGTTACAAAAAGGCAAATTAATGTCCTGTCCCAAACAGATCCTCCCTCGCCCCTTTCACCGTGAAGTCAGAAACAACATGAACAAAGGGCGACGTTGTCAGCAGAAGCCGGGATGGGGTAGGAAGATGGATGAGCAGGACGTCGGAAATCCAAGCATAGTGTCGGTATCAAACGACTGAAACAATGGAATCACCAAAAAAGTAACCGAAAAGGAAGTTTGCGTAGCTGTCCATGCAACAGATCCGAGAACACATACCACAGGACCATGCACACCGTGTTGTTGTCCCTAATCTACGTAAGTCTTATTAGTCAAAGCAAAGGACCGAAACTGGAAACTGAAGTCCAAACACGACCTGAATGGTAAATCACCGGAGATGACCGAAGAGCGCTCTCGCTGAATTGGCTTGGACACATACAATGAGTAACTGGAACTGCATAGGACACTGTTGGTCATATGGTATCAATTTTCATGTCCTGGACTACTAACTATGATATCAGAGATTCTAAATAAAGTATATTAAAAATGGTGGATAGAGATACAAACACAATTTTTAGCAAAATCAATTATTGCCTGCCTTTCAATGAAAACAAAAATGCCGAAGATGCATACTTTAATCAAAGAGACAACACTACCAATAGTTCTTACGGATCTCCTAATTGCAAAAAAATATCAAAATAAATGGTAATATTTTTGTAATGAAATAAATTCCATCTGATAAACTCTCGATCAGTGAAACCCAGCATATCGTCCAATGTTCCCTTGAATTCTGTTATGTCGGGTTAATAATGATCATCAAGCCTTACTTTTATTTAATAGGATGAGTGCATGTATATTCAAAAGGATTATACATAATCACCACACAAAATCTTAATATGTAGCTTATTACAGAGGTTTTGCCAACAGACTTTTTTTATACTAGATGCTGTGCCATTATTCAATATAGACTTAGAATGCTAGTATATAATTACAAACTAATAAAGTTTTTAATAAAGAAAGGGGTCAAATAGAGTACGAATACAAGCGTCTAGTCCGTAATTCATAATTCAGCCTTCGTCCATTAAAAAATATCCGCGTCCATAATCCAAAGACATATTCCTCATTCCATATAACAGCATTAGCACCAAATTCAAAAAGACAATCACAGTATACATAAACATAGGCTAGTTTCCTGCAAGAGAGAAGCGGTCAACAGTTTTCAATGATGCCGACAAGACATCATGATGTTCCAAAAATATAAAATTCGTATCGCTGATCAGTATTCTTAATCCTTAATAATCGCTGTAAAGTGGTTATCTAGAGAATGATGTATCTCAGTCACGCTTTGATTGTGACTGTTCATATGGGCACCATGAGGATCTTGAAGTACATGGGTTCATACGGCCCCTAGCCCCAGGTTAAGCGGAATTAGACACAGGTTACGAAACGTAACGCCATAGATCTTGCACGCTACGTTTGTATTTTGCTATCAGCATGCAATATGTATCGCCAAATTTGAGAAACTTTGAGTGGAGGCGCTTGGTCGAATAGCCCTGTTTGATAAGTTTCTGCAACAATGTTTTGTGACGTTGATTAAAATCGTCACATTTAACACAGGATCTAGTAAATGCTACCAGGCGAGATATGTATACGCCATATACAGGTCCCATTTGAATATTACTGTCCAGAAAGGGATAGTTTACGATGTCGAAATTGTAATCATCTCTTTTGTCATAAAGTCGACGAGAGAGAATGCCTGCTTCATTTTTGTGGAGATATAGATCTAAATATGATGTGCCTGTAGGGCTATCTGTAGTTTACTTCAAATCCAGTGAAGGTGAATATATATCCTTCATTGCGTCATTTACATCAGTGAGAAGGAACGGGCTTTGAATGGATCGGTTTTTGAAAGCGCCTGCATATAGTCATATTCATAAGAGAACAAATCTAGAAATAATCATACAATCAACTGTGTTGTCTGTTTACCTAGTCTCTCCAATCAGTGCTGTCTGCTTAGCTAGTCTTTCCAATCAATGCTGTCTGGTTAGTTAGTCGCTCCAATCAGTGTTGCACAACCACGAACATAAATTAATCATACAATTAGTGGGTCTCCTTATACCAAGTTTCGACAATCATTGGTTACTGCTTACCTTTTCTCCCCATACTGTTATTGACCCAATTAGCATCGACGAGTGGTTCGGTCCTAGCGGTTAACAGCGTAATATATTGAAGGTCTCGCCATGTCAGATTGGGACTGGTATAAATAAAGGACAAGTAGTTTATGTGAGCAGGGGTAAAATGTTTTCAAAACAAGGATGTACCGGCAGGCTATATCAAATAATGAACTATTGACACGTCAAATAATAAAAGTCTGAACGGTGAGACTACGGAATGAATCGAGATAATGGTATGCCATGTCATGCATATGGATAATTAGATGATATACACAAATGGGTATATACATTAAACAAGAAAGAAAATCTAGCAAGAGGTGGATCGGAAATTCGATGAAGTTCAGAATACAACAAAACCTCCGCAAGCAAAGCCAGCGATCCACAGATATGAAATGACAAAACGGTATGAGGTATAGCCCCCATGAAGCAATTTGTAAATATGGAAATAAATATGGAAATAAATAAGAGAAAGAATAATTAACCGTCAGCGAGAATCGAACTCACGAACCCTGCAATCCATAGAGTTGTTCTTACTATCTGAGCTATGCCGGCCCATATAAGTAATATTCCGTGAATCGTCCCAATGAAGGATTGGGCTTTATTGAAACAATTCACAAACATTGTTCTGAATGTGTTTGCTAGGATATCTTTTTCTTCTACACCTGCCTTTATGGCTATTATTACCTGGTGAAATATGTAAATCGCCTGATTATGCTAAGTATGTATATAGTAGCAAACATTGCCTATATGTGCATCCTCGCGATTCAATCGCTTACAAAAACGATTGTTTCGAGATTGGCAACACAAAGAGATAAACGAAATCGCGAAAGATTGTTCGATACGATATACGTGATTAATTTTCGACAATGTCTGTTTTTTAATCGAGAAAGGTGGAACAAATTCAATGCAGAACAGTGCATAACGAAACTGTCCTGTGTGCGTGTCAAATGTATATACGAGATTTTCTCCTTCACTTGGCTTTTATACGTATATGCTCTACAGAATAACGCAGGATATCTTCCGTTTTTACAGCACTTGATTGGTCAAACTGAATTGTAAAACAAAACCGGGAATTTTCATTGGATTGTGGAGAAATGTAGAAGAAAAAAAAGCCAATCAAAGAGTTTCCGCGAAGGTTCATTGAAATGTAGGATCAACAAGATGCCGCTGACAGTCAATGAAATGTGAGACATCCAGCGCATGGTTTGATTAGAATGTGTACGTGCACCGATTGACAGTCAACTTCCACAGTGTTTGGGCAGATTTCCATGAAACCTCATTTGACTTAACTTTTTCAATGGCGATGCTTGCACTTGATCCTGGGTACTTCAAAAAAGAATCGTCAAGTTATGTTTCACGACACGCGTTTGACCGCACTGGGCCAAGTGATGTGGGAATTGACCTTTTTCAACTTTTGGGGTTGGTAAAAAATGAGCACATAAACACTGATGCATAGGTAGAATTTCAGGTGTGAAATATATCTGTGCCATTTCCGGCTGAATGAAATGAAGATGGACGTCTGTACGTGCATTATAATACATGGGAATGTTGTCTCAAAATGTGGCTACATTTCTCTATAGAGATTGAATGTGGCTACATTTGTAGCCACAAAAACCCCGGCATTTGCGGTTAGGCCAACAACTTTTCCAACGCTGTTGTAGTTGACTGTAAATCTGTGCACGTACGCACACCAATCCCTTCATATTGGTCATTTCAAGTACGTTTTAATTTCTAGTGCTGTTTTCAAGGGATGTCCGACCACACTTGAACTCAAGTGAGTGTTCAGGTCTAAGTGAATTTTCATGAAAAGCAAAAAAAAGAGGTTTCAAGTGCACTTGGATATTCAAATATAAAAATTGACCATAGAGGTCCATGCCCCCCGCTAGCAGCACCAGTTATGGTGGATTACATCCACCATAACTGGCGCTGCTGCTGCGGGGGCCATGGACCTCTATGGTCGATTTTTTGGGGTCGATGATATCTCATATCATTGATAAAGAGTATGATTTGAAAATGGAGATATCGCTGATGAGCTTAACATAAATCTAATAGAGTAGATGGCACCCATATTGGATTATGCACATCCATAAAACATAATACATGACTGTCCTCTCACTAAGGTCAAGGGACTCCCCAAGTTTGAAGTAGATCAGTTGAATCGTACTCCAGCTATTGTCCGGACAAGATCAAACTGCTTACAATCCAATATGGCTGACGGCGGCCATATTAGATTACCCACATTGCTGAAAAACAATCCCAACCGTCCTCTCACCAATGTCAAGGCACACCCCAAATTTGAAGCTGATCGATTAAATCGTTCACGAGTTATTGTCCGGACAAGAAAATCTAAGATCCAACTGCTTATAATCCAATATGGTTGATGGTGGCCATATTGGATTATGCACATCGCTGAAAAAAAATCCAAACCGTCCTCTCACCGATGTCAAGGCACTCCCCAAGTTTGAAGTAGATCAGTTGAATCGTACTCCAGTTATTGTCCGGACAAGATCAAACTGCTTAAAATCCAATGAAAACCAGTATGGCTGATGGTGGCCATATTGGATCAAGCACGTCCTTGAAAAACAATCCTAATCCTCCTCTCAACAATGTCAAGGCACTCCCCACATATGAAGCAGATCGGTTGAATCGTTCTCGAGTTGTTGTCCGGACAAGATCCAACTGCTTATAATCCAATATGGCTGAAGGCGGCCATATTAGATTACGCACATTGCTGAAAAACAATCACAACCGTCCTCTCACCAATGTCAAGGCACACACAAAGTTTGAAGTTGATCGGTTATATCGTTCATGAGTTATTGTCCGGACAAGAAAATCTAAGATCCAATTGCTTATACTCCAATATGGCAGATGGCGGCCATATTAGATTACGCACATTGCTGAAAAACAATCCCAACCGTCCTCTCACCAATGTCAAGGCACACCCCGAGTTTGAAGTTGATCGGTTAAATCGTTCACGAGTTATTGTCCGGACAAGAAAATCTAAGATCGAACTGCTTATAATCCAAAATGGCTGACGGCGGCCATATTTGATTACGCACATTGCTGAAAAACAATCCCAACCGTCCTCTCACCAATGTCAAGGCACACTCCAAGTTTGAAGTTGATCGGTTAAATCGTTCACGAGTTATTGTCCGGACAAGAAAATCTAAGATCGTACTGCTTATAATCCAAAATGGCTGACGGCGGCCATATTGGATTACGCACATTGCTGAAAAACAATCCGAACCGTCCTCTCGCCAATGTCAAGGCACACCCCAAGTTTGAAGTTGATCGGTTAAATCGTTCACAAGTTATTGTCCGGACAAGAAAATCTTACGGAATTACGGAATCACGGAATTACGGAATTACGGACATCGGTGTTTCTAAGTCCCCCCCCCCCCTACTAAGTAGCGGGGGACAACAAGTGCCTTTAATGAGTCTTCATGAAATCGGCCCCAAGAGTGGTGAGATATCCACTATATAGTACACAGTGTACATTAGATCGAATGAAGATGAGAACTTACTTTGCCTCCAGTACAAGAGCTACTATCCCAGCAGCCATTGGGGCAGAAGCAGACGTCCCCGTGTGAGTCTTCGTACACTGGTTACGCAAATCTGTTGTAACCTAGGAAAAAGTTATCCAGTTGCATAGCAAGTTAAAGATAACATGCCATAGTGGTGGGGAAAGTAACCTCAGTGGCCGATATTCTGACAGCATTCCAACCAAGGACATCTCAAAGATCAAGAGTGATTCATGTGATGTTTTGTGTCTCAGCCAGTATGTCGGCACCTCTTCCCACTTCCCTTATATGTGTTGTAATTACAACTTTATTGTAGATGTTGACACCTTTGATGGCATGACCACACGAGTGGAATTAGATACACATATCGCAGAACAAATGATGTTTTAATGCCGAAGGCAACATATCTAATGGACATTTATTCATAACATACAGTGAGATACAAGCTGAAAATTGTCACCACTTGAATATTGGGTTCTGCTCGAAGTTACGGCAATATGCCCATCTGGATAAATTCGCTCTGAAATTGTAAAGGCATTCGGAATTAAGTTTGGACAGACTGTCATGTATTGGGGAGTTCTTCCACCGAGTGGCAAATATAGACTGAGAGAATCCACGACATTTCCTCAAGTGCCAATGCGACATCATGGTAAAGAACATCTCCTCACACTGTAGAATGTACAACATTTCAATATTTTTTTACATCTGACATCTAACATCTGAATTATGAATGACGGATCTGACGCTTGTAATGAGCTGAATGTGAAAGCGGGATGTTAATACATGACGCAGGAGACCTGACAAGAACTTAATTACAGAACGACCTGAAAGTAATTACAAATGTAGTTTCAATGAAAATACACACAGAAATCTCTTGTGCTAATTGAGGTACGGCGTATCACGTTGGGCACACCGGGTCTCGTCAGATCACCGAAGTTGAGCGACGTTCAACTCGGTCAATACTTGGATGGGTGAGCGAGTGCTGTACTGGCTGGACTGATCAGTGTCCAGGATAATAGGAACTGTGGACACTCTCGTGTTTTGGCACATGTAGGCACCGTCGTGATACGACTGAAAAAATGTTGAAAACGACGCTAAATCCTACTCACTCAGTCACTCACTCACTCAATTAACTCATTGATCAAGTAATTAACTATTCCGGTCTGTTTAACAAATAATATTGAACATTCGGTACATTTACACTGGGTTTTACGTCATTTTACTTGTATTAAAGGAACGGCACGTCACATCGGTCAATCCCCGAAATGTTTTTTGCACATTTTCTCCGTCAAAATTTTTAACGCATTATGCAGATTGGTATTCTATTAACTTCCATGGTGTTATTTGTAAAGTCGTGAAATACGAACTCAACACTTTACATATGTAGAACTAACTAATAATGTCAGCCTCAGTTTTCTTAATTTTGCTTCGATTTGATGTTGTCAATGGTTTCACTGGAAAGGGTCGCGTTAAGACCATATTATTTGAAGACTAAATTTTCACAAAACGTTCCATCAATTTTAAACTAGAGGTTCCGCTTTGACCCTTGAGTTGCCGCTCCGGCATGAAGCCTATGCTGGTTGTTTTTTTGAGCAAAAACATACGTCTCCCCCAACCTCCCACCTTGCCTTGAATGGGCACATAATTTAAGGGAAAGTGCTATAAAATGAATGTAGCAATAAGTATCTTAAACAAAGCTGCGTATCTAAAAATATTAATTGCAAAGAAGCGATTTTCATTGTATATACATGTACAAGTAGATGAACGGTTGGACGGACACCGGACACGGATGAATGCATGCACACATACACTAAAACCTGATCAAATGCGGGGGCTATCCCAATGAAGCTTCCATCCAAGTTTGGTGAAATTCCATCCAATAGTTCTCAAGATATCTTGCAGACAAAGCCTGTATATACATGTACAAGCAGATGGACGGACGAACGGACACCGGACGAACGCATGCACACACACCAAAACCTAGTCAAATGAGGGGGCTATCCCAATGAAGCTTCCATCCAAGTTTGGTGAAATTCTGTCCAGTAGTTCTCCAGATATCTTGCAGACAAGCCCTGTATATACATGTACAAGTAGATGGACGGACGGACGGACACCGGACATGGATGAATGCACGCACACACACCAAAACCTAATCAAATGAGGGGGCTATCCCACTGTAGCTTCCATCCAAGTGGAGTGAGATTCCGTCCAGTAGTTCTCAAGATATCTTGCAGACAAGGCCTGTACATACATGTACAAGTAGATGGACGGACGGACGGACACCGGACACGGATGAATGCACGCACATACACCAAAACCTAATCAAATGAGGGGGCTATCCCAATGAAGCTTCCATCCAAGTTTGGTGAAATTCTGTCCAGTAGTTCTCCAGATATCTTGCAGACAAGCCCTGTATATACATGTACAAGTAGATGGACGGACGGACACCGGACATGGATGAATGCACGCACACACACCAAAACCTAATCAAATGAGGGGGCTATCCCACTGTAGCTTCCATCCAAGTGGAGTGAGATTCCGTCCAGTAGTTCTCAAGATATCTTGCAGACAAGGCCTGTACATACATGTACAAGTAGATGGACGGACGGACGGACACCGGACACGGATGAATGCACGCACATACACCAAAACCTAATCAAATGAGGGGGCTATCCCAATGAAGCTTCCATCCAAGTTTGGTGAAATTCTGTCCAGTAGTTCTCCAGATATCTTGCAGACAAGCCCTGTATATACATGTACAAGTAGATGGACGGACGGACGGACACCGGACATGGACGAATGCACGCACACACACCAAAACATAATCAAATGAGGGGGCTATCCCACTGAAGCTTCCATCCAAGTGTGGTGAAATTCCGTCCAGTAGTTCTCAAGATATCTTGCAGACAAGGCCTGTATATACATGTACAAGTAGATGGACGGACGGACACCGGACACGGATGAACGCATGCACACAAACCAAAACCTAGTCAAATGAGGGGGCTATCCCAATGAAGCTTTCATCCAAGTTTGGTGAAATTCCATCTAGTAGTTCTCCAGATATCTTGCAGGTAAGCCCTGTATATACATGTACAAGTAGATGGACGGACGGACGGACGGACACCGGACACGGATGAATGCACCCACATACACCAAAACCTAATCAAATTAGGGGGCTATCCCAATGAAGCTTCCATCCAAGTTTGGTGAAATTCCATCCAGTAGTTCTCAAGATATCTTGCAGACAAGGCAAGGGGACGGACAGACATCCATCCAGACATCCAGACATCCATCCAGACAGACAGACAGACAGACAGCACAAACACTAGATGTCTCCCCCCAACATAGTTGGGGGAGACATAATAATTCAGTCATAGTGATGAAAAAAACAAAATTATCACATAGAGTTAAATTTTCCAGAATAAACAGCATTCAGGAAATACATGTATCATTTTAGGGAGATTATTTATTTCAGTTTATTATCGCTAGGGACCTTGATACCTTAAGCACATTCACAATTATGCAGAATAATTTTAGTAATAAGCTTAGTATGAGGCTATTTCCAGAAGCTTGTGACATAACAGGCTATGGCGACGAACCATAAACTCGAAAAATAGCTAATGTCAATTTCCACAGCATGTAACACAACATGCAACATCGACAAATTGCAACGTCGAGTCGCGCTTCTACAATGTGTGTGTTGTTTCCAAAGGCAGACGACAATTCGCAAAAACATGAAAACCACACGATTCATAACGCATCGCTCAATTAGAAACAGACTATTCCAGAGTTGTCGCCATTTGGTTGTGGTTGTCGCGACGGGCTCTGTGGAAATTTGACTTTCTGCAGTTTCCACAGGCGGTGACACGCTGCAACCACATTTATGTCACGCCGTTCACTTGTGTAAATGGATCTTCAATGGGAGACTTGCACAATATAGAGCAAGGAGATAAAAGAGAATTGGCAAATCTGTCAGATGATTGGTTAAATGGGCCAAAATCGACAAACCGGAAGTGGCAATAAAGGAAATTGATTGAATATGGTATTGTGCAAGGCCCCTGAAGATAATTAAGGACTTGTACAAGAACTTACAATTTGCTTCTCAAGATGTGCCCCGCTGCTGTACGTTGAAGCCATGGTGGATGAACACTCCTCTAAATACCAAGGTCTGGTACCCGATACGGACGTACTGCTGATCGACAGTGTGAATATACTGTTGGCGTAACCGTCACAGTTACAGGAATCACCACCGCGTCCGCCATTTCCTGATGCCCATACAAAGATGGATCCCAAGCCACCCCTGCCCTGAAATGTGATAAAATTCTAGATCTATCTTGAATTATGGATGGGCAGGTTCATGTTAAGACCAACTTCCATTGTATGAAGTTGAGAAGATATTCTACTATAGACAAGCAGCTGCTAGGCTTGGCGTAATATACAGGGTGTCGAAGCAGCGCCTAATTTATGACGGACATCTGTTGCATGGCTCCTTTCTTTTGCTTGGCGGGAGTGTGTCTATATTAATCAAACGCGACTTACAGACGGAAAATATCAACCGAATAAGAGCCTCGACATAGGGAAAACTGCGTCAGGAAAGAAGTGCGCATGCACGCCGTTTCATATGATATCTTTTCTGATATCTGTTCAATAAAACTAAATACAAGCATGTAGTCAAACACGAGACATTAGTCTTCTACCTTTCCAATCACTTATTAAGGCCAATAACGGAGTTATGTGTTAGACTGTACCTGCGTAATACCGTTTATGAAAGCCCTCTTGGCTAGATCACCAGGTCCGTCGACTGTACGTCCGTCGTCGTCGGGGCCCCAGCTGGCGGAATAGATGTGGATATGTTGAGGATTGAAACTGAGGGAGGCTGCCTCCACAGCATCCGTCACCTCCCCGTCCAGCATGCGAACACCTATAGACACCATTTAAAAATCAGAGTCACACCACCAACTTGGGAACCAATAACGTATGTGCGTCAACTACCCTTAACCCCGTCTAACGTGGTAGACTTCATTTACATAAGTCAGGCAAACTGCAGAAGCACATTTATAGGAATACCAAGGTATGAAGCGAAGTAACAGAAACAATGGACTGCAGAATGAGTCGAAATATATACACGACATGTCATGTGCAAGCGGGTGGAGACAAAATATAGGCTACGATTCATTTTTTTACTGTCACTCTTTTGCCGCCTTCTGACGTCTTTGCAGGAATTCAGTCAATTCAGTTATACTGAGTAACGTTAATTACTGAGCGCCCGTCATTCATGCCACGCGCGTTTCACACCGTATGCGGTGAAACGGTGCGGGCCACGCGAAACAATCGCATGTGAAATGGAGCGATGGCTGATGAGTTTAGCTTGCATACCGCAAGAAGGGGCGATGCGTAATCCAATTCAAATTTCAATTGCGCCGCTCACCTGAGCCGACGCGGCGATTTCGATATTGGCCAGTCACAACGTCTTTTTCTTCGTGTGTTGACGAAAAGAAGCAGAAGATGTTCTTTTTCGACTTCGTTTTGTTTGGCTCTCGTGATAATGCAGTTGAATTTACCGCCTGCATCTCGGGTAAAACCCCCAAAGCTGAGGAGCGGCAACATTCGCCAAGCGAATTCGCCCGCGCCGCTTACCGTGTCCGGTGTGAAAAGGCCCTAACGCCACCATCGCCAAGAAAATTGAAAAACTTACAGAGCGCTCTGTGTGTAGATGATCATGTAGCAGCATGAAACATTACACAGCCAGAAAAAGGGTGATGGCCCATTAACTTTTTATGGTGATGATGCCTGTTCATCACCCTTTAAAGGTGATGAAAAAGGGTGATGGCCAATGTCGTCACCCTTTTAAGGCGATAGCCCAGGTCGTCACCCTTTTAGGGTGATAGCCATTACCCTTTTAGAGCGATGACCTGAACATTTGCACTCATTGCTGATCACACTTTTAGGGTGATAACCGTCACCCTTCTAAGGTGATAGCCATTATCATTTTAAGATGATGATGGAAAAGGGTAATGGCTCTAACTCAACACCTTTTTTGGGTGATGCTGTCATCACCATTTTAGGGTGGTAAATATCACAATATTTCTGGCTGTGTAGACCTCTATTATCAGTCGAATTACCGCAGCCTGTACGTGGCGCTCCACATATGGTACGGTGGGCTTATTTGTGTGTTACCCGAATTCCAACTCACGTTGGAAACTTTAGCGACAGTTATTGCAAACTGTAGCGACACGGTTTCCAAGCCAGTTTCCAATAGGTTTCCGGAAATCGAAACTCACGTATTCACGTCATGAATGAGTCTGGTCTTCCTTGCAAAACTGAGGGCCACTGACCACCAGCAGATCCTGGGGGCCACTGACCACAGCAGAATATGGCCACTGACCTCCAGCAGAATTTGGGGGCCACTGACCAGCAGCAGAATCTTGGGAACACTGACCAACGGCAGATTCTCGGGGCCACTGACCATTCAGCAGTGGAATCTAGGAACCACTGACCATGCATTCGCAGAACCTAGGGGCCACCGACCTCCAGCAATATATGAGGCCATTGTTTGTTTCAAACTTGGCCTGATTTATACTGAAGTTTTACCACCGTGGGCATTCACGAGATATATTCCGTTGCCAGGGCCAAAAGGGAATCGGCCGCGAACACATGCAAATTATAGATAGCTGTCTGTTGTCGGTTTTGGGATTCCCGTGCTCAGCTGGCCCTTCTGCAGGATGCTGGTGACTTTAATTACAACACATATACAACACATATATGGCGCCCTTTTCGCGCCATGTCGCTTTCTATTTCGAATTCAGATGTCGTGTAAGCTCACGATTTTTATCGTGACTACACTGAGACTTTATAATAAATATCTCCAAAAGAATTTTACATATGTACACGTTTCTCACGGAAAGAGGTATTTGTCTTCCAATCAATTTTAACGGCATAACACAAGTATACTGGACTCCCAAAATGCATAAATTTTCATACAAAAACTAGATTCATAGCTGGAGGAAAAAGCATTTTGGGAAAGGTATTGCGCCACTATTTCTAAAAACTCTGGTGTTGAATGTAAGTGGATATTAAAAAAACTAAAAGTGTCTTTGAAGTTGATGCTAAAGGTCACTACTCTCTATACTACAATCCCTCATCAGGACCTTATTGACAGTCTAAGTTCATTAATAGTATCTGTGTTCAAGAAAACTGATCGTAGATATATTACTATCGGAAGCCATAAAGCATTCTTTAGATTCACTACATACAAGAGATATCCTTCATGGGATGTTTATTTATAGAGTTGCTTGAATTTCTCTTTAAAAATTCCTATGTGAATTTGGCAACACAATGGATCAACAGCATAAAGGTATTCCAAAGTTTACTAATTGTGCACCCCTGTTGGCTGACCTATATCGGTTCTCCTATGAATATGACTATATGCAGGCGCTTTCAAAACCGATCCATTCAAAGCCCGTTCCTTCTCATTAACCAAACGCTTTTCAGACGATCTTCCCGCTGTGGATAATTGCTATATAAATGACGCAGTGAAGGATATATATCCACCTTCACTGGATTTGAAGGAAACTACAGATAGCCCTACAGGCACATGGTATTTAGACCTATATCTATATAAAAATGGAGCGGGCCTTCTCTCTCGTCGATTTTATGACAAAAGAGATGATTACAATTTCGACATCGTAAACTATCCCTTCCTGGACAGTAGTATTCCAGTTGGACATGTATATGGCGTATACATATCTCGCCTAGTAGCATTTGCTAGATCCTGTGTTAAATGTGACGATTTTAATCAACGTCAAAAAACATTGTTGCGGAAACGTATAAAACAGGGCTATACCACCAAACGCCTCCACTCAGGGTTTCACAAATTTGACGATACATATCGCATGCTGAAAGCAAGATCTATGGCATTACGTTTCGTAACTTGTGCATAATTCCGCTTAACCCGGGGCTAGGAGCCGTATGAAGCCATGTACTTCAAGATCCTGATGGCGCTCATATGAACAGTCACAATCAAAGCGTGACTGAGATACATCATTCTCTAGATGATGACTTTACAACGAATATTATGGAATACTGATCAGCGATACGGATTTGATATTTTTGGAACATCGTGATGTCTTGCCGGCATCATTGAAAAGTGTTGACCATTTCTCTCTTGCAGGAAACTAGAGTACGTTTATGTATACTAAGATTGTCTTTTTGAATTTGATGCTAATACTTTTATATGGAATACGGAATAGGTCTTTGGATAAGAGACGCGGATATTCTTTAATGGACGACGACTGAATTATGAATGACAGATCAGACGCTTGTAATTTGGGTCATCATCATTTAAGGGTGATTAGGCAAATTCATCACCCTTGAAAGGTGAAGGCGGTCATGTGAAATCTTTTTTGATATATCTGTGAAATTTGTCAAATAACCGATTGAATACTGTTTGCCATAGGCGTCAACCCTTCAAGGCCTTAGTGAACCGAGTGTTGTTGTTGTTAATGTAAAAAACTGAAACGTGTATACCTGAAGATAACGACATTTCATTAGTTCCTGAAATTGAGGATATGTTAAATACTGAGTTTTCAAGCATGACACTGGACAATAAAGTGAAAATCTCACCATTAGGCTGTTTTACTTTTGGTCAGTGTAAATTATAAACACTATGAAATAAGCTCCTGCAAGATACAGAAAAAGGTTACCATACCATTATTGACACAGGCGATTAATTTCTAACCATACACTTGACAGTGAATTGTACCAACTAACAAAGATAAATTTGGGAAATTATTTAATATTCATAGGCAACTGTATGGTTAAAAATTAAGGTAAGCTTTTCATTTTATTATCGTGTTTCATGCTTGCACTCTCAGTATTTAACGTTTAAACACTACACATGCAATTACATCATCCTCAGGCATACCCTTTTTCAGCTTTTTCCAAATTACACTGTAACAACAACAACAACAACAACAACAACAACAACAACATTAACAACAACACCAACAGGTTCACTAAGCCTTTAATCTAGACATGATTCGCCGCATTTCGGCAGTCGTCGTTTGCTCTGTTTTGAAACTTTGATTCACATGCACTGGTGTTGTTTGTAAGGTTAAACCTGGCTGTGAATGTTATACAGCATCTGGTTTGCTTTTTGGTCTTTTAACGAAGATATTCGCGACTACTCGGCCGACTCCGTCGAAGTCATCTGATCGCACTAATGGTGTAAGGATTTTACAGCTCTCAGCTGTAACCTAGAGTCGTACCTTGCTCCCAGACTCGCGGAGATCTGAGGACAAGCACTTGAGTAACCATCTCGCCATAAGCGACTCGCTGATTGGTGGATCAAATTTTCTCTGATTTCAAAATTTATTTCCGTTTGAAGAAACCACATAAATATCTCCTCATGTCGGGTGATTTATGGCGGCCAGAACTACAACGCAGTAACTCTTGCGATGAAATTTACCTATTTATTTCGAAGAAATGAACTCTGTGCCCATGCCAGTCTGGCGTCACCGGTCCAGATCTGGATCGGTGACGTCAGGCAGTCGCAGATGGTTACTCATTGGTTGTCCTCAGATCTCCGTGAGAGCAAGGTACGAGTCTAAGCTGTAAACGTGATCCGCCGCACATGTGAAACAGCACAGATTAATGGATGTGTGTCTCCTAACATACAGTTCTCGTGGTATTTCAAATTCATCAGGAGATAAAATATATATCTGAATGAACTGAATAATCCCTTGATTCTGCCCCGAAAGATCTAGCTTAATTTGAGGTGTTTCTCCTGGCTGTTCATCGCAAGCCGACCTCCATGGCAACGGAAATCCTACAGCTGACATGCGTATCTCGAAGTTTCGGCATGATACTGTGCCTTGAACATGGGTGCCAATTTGCGAGTCGAGATACTATATCTTACATTATAGAACGAGACCGTGCCGAGTGTTAACTAATAGTAACAAAATTTGCCCTAAATTCAAAATTACAGCCGCTACCTGTCTACTGCTTTGATAAACAGAGGCAGTCTTGATTGGCTCATGTTGGCGGTTGCAATAGTCGCTATATATAGCTGAAATATTGCTGAACGCGACGTTAACACTCTCTGTCTTTCTCTCTCCCTGTTTGCGTTGATCAACATTGGGCCAACGTTAAATATCGCTTGGCACGGTGGACAAAAGTCGTGGTTGGCTCATGGTCGATGGCAAGCGTTGGGTTAACGTTGGGTTTCGGTTGGCACTTCTGACTGAAGTACCGTTTGCCGATGAGCAACGTTGATCCAGCGTTGAGCATCGGTTGGCTCAAATCCTGGTTGGCTTATGGTTATGGCTAACTGTATCCTAACGTGAGGGGACGGAGACATTATGAGTGAGCATGCTATATGGTGAATGCAATGTGGAGACGTTGGATATACTTTACCGCCAATGGAGGAAGCGAAGGCCACGCCCACACCACATACGGAATTGTTAGCCGCTGCTAACAAGAAGTTTCTGTCACGTGGTTCCATCAAAGAATATGGGCTGGCAGAAGCGACTTTGCTATCACACTGCGAAAAACATTGTGTTGAAGCCATTTTAGCAAATTTGTGTTGAACTAAACAAGATTGTGTGTTGATATATGGAGTTCAGCATAAGGCCATGTTGATTTCAACATAAAACATGTTTAAGCCGTTTTAGCAAAACATTTTAGTTAAAACAACACAATGTTTTTCACGGTGTCGAAGGATGAATAGTTCTGATACCATTGAAGTTCTCAATGTTTTACTACAAATCCTCTGTGAAGCTCAGAGGAACAAATCTGAGCCTCTTGATATCGTTTTTGAGCTAGACAGTCAGGTGTGTGTCCCGCGGTGGGCGACACAACAAAGTAGCCCCGCTCGTTAGACTTGTTCTCAGTAACAGGGGTCACCATTAAACCGCAAAGGTTGCGTCCACTCTATATGGTACTGTCAAGAAACTGCACAAGTAAAATTTTCATATGCACAGTTTGAAAGTAAATAAAAGATATATTTAATAGATAAAACACTATTATTGTTTTCATCCTTATTTTCAGTTTTTCCTCTTTTCCAATCTAAATCCAAATTAAATATGCTATTATGAATGGATTCATTTGTGTCTGAACGTTAGAAAGAATAGTTCAGAAGAAGAAGATTTATTTAATTGTTTTATTCGTCTTCAAATGACTGTGCAGTCAATCTTTCACCTTATTTCTCACCTGTTCTCGTTTGTCAGATCGTATCTGGGCATCGGGTCAGGGTCTCTACCGTTTACGTCATAGCTTGCCAGTGGATCCTAGAATTATAAAAATAATTAATGCGGCGCATCCTCATTAACATGATTTCATGACAACAGATGGTCAAGTTCGACAGCTAATATTACTATACCTCATACCAGATTTGTTCATCCTGATTGGTTGGAACTCGGTCACATGACGTTCTGTAACTTGTGATAGCGCAAGGTCTCGAGGCGATAGCGCAAGGTCTCGTGGCGATAGCGCACCGTCTCGAGGACGACAGTGCACGGTCTCGAGGCAATAGCGCATGGTCTCGAGACAATCGGGCTTCGTCTCTGTAATAGCTCATTTCTCTGCTAACAAACATATATGCGTCCAATGGAACAACAATTAGTCAAACAAAATGCGGACCATTGTATGCGCATATGTGATGGTGTGAATGCCAAGTGCATACTAGCTTGATGGTGATTAGTATTTTGCTGCTGTCAGGACGAGGAAATTTGTTCAGCTCTGACGGCCGATGAGCCGAATTTATCGATGTGATCTAACTAAAATCGTACTTTCTTTCTAGTCTACGCTATACCCGCCACATTGAGCTATAGCATGCACATTTCATATCAGGTGTTCGTTGCTGATTTCATTCTAAAAAAATAACCATAATTTTGTTAAATGGATACGAATTAACTGAATTCGTGGAGAATCTTACAAAAATATTCCTGATACACTGCATGTCTACTTTTCCGGTATAATAAAATAATGTGTTCTAATTCTCGATGGTGTTCAAATGAACAGCCACAATCAAAGAATGACTAAGATACATACTCGGGAAACAACTTGGAATTCATTTGAATAAAGGGCCCCTTGGCGGGCGAGTGATCTATTGCGTCTGACCGATGATCGTTAGCCTCCCATGGTTGAACCGGTGTGATGGATAAGAATGTCCTGGTGATTAGTGTCCCTTTTCATATCCTTTTCTATTGCAACCAAGGACGGACACTTGCCCTCAACGAGGAAAAAGATGCCCTAGCTGGGTTGGGAGATAGGACCCGGACACCCTAAGCCACCGGACATTCTTAGCTTCCATACTGACACGGGTTCCAGCCCCGCTAATGCATGTGTGGAAACTTGCCAGTTACTTGCCGACGGCGGTGGTTCTCACCGGGTAATCCGGCTCCCTCCGTCTCTAAACCTGGCTGTCACCATATGAGTGAAATAACCTTGAGTGTGACATTAAACTAAACTCATTCATCTGGATAAAGAATAATGGTCAGTGATTAGGATTTTATGTAGCTAACATCAATCATCAGATCATGCTGACCTCATTGAAAATTGTTGACCACTTCTCTCTTGTCGGAAACCATCTTGTGTTTTTTTATTTGTTTTATTTCATACACATATGTAATTGGTGATAACTGTCATACGTAGTAGGTCGTTCGATCATTGACGAGGAAATTCCTTTGTGGACGACGGCTGAATATTGAATGTCTGATCTAAAGCTAGCTAGGAAAGTGTAACTCTGTAATATTGAAGGCGGACCGGCCTCTTTAATGGGAGGAAGGCAGGATTACTGGGTAATCAATGATCAGAAACATGCTCTAGGGGTTGATAATGCAAAGCAGTTTCTCCCGATAAGTACTGTTTTTGCAGAACTCTTCTACCAAAGGGAATGGGAAAAATTGACAGGTATACTAAGGCGCGTGTACCAGCGTGGCAGCGATTCCACAATGAATTGCAACCAACCATATGAACTGATAAGTGTTGATAACGATTAAGATGTACATGTAGGCTTACTTTCATTTCCGGCGGCGCTGCCGCCGGATATCTGAATTCGGTAAACATGGGAGCGGCCATCTTGACATTCGACGAGTAACAGGTGTTTTCTCGAGCCATACTTCACAGACGTGCCGTGGAGTGACCCAACTAGTTTCATATCGTAAAACGACAGGATTGTATCACCCGTTCGTGGTTAACACATTAATATTAATATTGTTATAATGAATTCATCGAATAAATGTCCTTTAGTACTATTTTATTATGGCTGAGAGACCAAATCGATGACCATACATGATCAAGTTATTCAGCTGTACGTCTGCAGCAAAATGTTTGAGATTGAACTGCGAGTTACTAAAAACTCGCAACAGTAAAACACGCGGACCGGATTGATGTGCAAAGAAAGTCGATCTAGGCTTAATTTACAATGACGCACATCAATAAAGAAATAGTGGCTTGATGATGGATCCCATATAAT
>JAVTVY010012574.1:0-57398 GCA_036873755.1 Hanleya hanleyi
ATAATCGCTATATAAATGAGGCAGTGAAGGATATATATCCACCTTCACTGGATTTGAAGGAAACTACAGATAATCCTACAGGCACATCGTATTTAGACCTATATCGCTATAAAAATGAAGCTGGCCTTCTCTCTCGTCGACTGTATGAAAAAAGAGATGATTACAATTTCGACATCGTAAACTATCCCTTTCTGGACAGTAATATTCCAGTGGGGCCTGCATATGGCGTATACATATCACACCTAGTAGCATTTGCTAGATCCTGTGTTAAATGTGACGATTTTAATCAACGTCACAAAACATTGTTGCAGAAACTTATAAAACAGGGCTATTCCAACAAGCGCCTCCACTCAAAGTTTCTCAAATTTGACGATACATATCGCATGCTGATAGCAAAATACGAGCGTAGCGTGCAAGATCTATGGCGTTACGTTTCGTAACTTGTGTCTAATTTCGCTTAACCCGGGGCTAGGGGCCGTATGAACCCATGTACTTCAAGATCCTCATGGTACTCATATGAACAGTCACGATCAAAGCGTGACTGAGATACATCATTCTTTAGATGACGACTTTAAACAAGCCTATGTTTATGTATATTATAATTATCTTTTTGAATTTGTTGCTAATACTGTTATATGGAATATGGAATAGGTCTTTGGATTATGGACGCGGATATTCTCTAATGAACGACGGCTGAATTATGAATGAAGGACCAGACGCTTGTAATCCTACCAAATTGTCTGTTTTTAAGCTCAGAAAGAGTTCAGTCACGTGGTGTTGAGAAATGGTGCCATACAAGTCTCACAATCAAGAGCAAATGTTGACAGACGTTTACATGTGGCTGGACGTACGTCCGTTCACGTCCACGACTCGTAGCAAACAAAGACGAGGGGGTAAAAATGACAAGGACTTGAATACAAACTCTGATCGAACAGTCAGTAACCAGTAGTTGTTCATAATGGAAGTCTGGGGGTCTTCTGGTGTATGGGGTGATTACGGTATAACTCAAAAATAATAAATGTATTCGGTTACAAGTTCTAACAAATTAGATAAGGTTACAAGTTCGAACAAAGTAGATAAACCCTCTCAATGCAGATATATAAGAACATAGCGAAGGCAGGTATGGAAGAAATGAAAGGAAATGTATTCATACTTTTTTGACGTTAAAGAATAAACATTATTTTTTTCTAGTTTACATATAAAATTGTCACAAATATATACAGATGCATAAACAGTGCCATGGTGGAATTCGCGATTTTTAATATTGCATGTAAGTATAACTGAAAAGGGCGAGAATAAGTCCCACGCTTTTTATCAAAATCTGTGTGTCACTGATAAAATCCTGTACGGCAATGAATATTTCTTGGTTTTCCTTTTTAGTGAGATCCGTATTCCCCCATAATGGTGTATTCAAAGCTATCGGAGTAGGAACTTTTCGCAATAGCTCTGCGCGATAAGGTGTAAATTTGTTACATTGAAAGAAGTAATGGAAAGCATATTCAATATCTTCACTTCTTGAAAAATCTGGACTGTCTATACCAAATGAAAATTAGAGAGGTCAAAAATTCAGCTGACTGCATTTGTGTGCTTTTCTCGTAAATATCTAATAGAAAAACAGGCAACGTAAAAAACATTGTCTACATCGCCAGCTAGGTCGCCATGGTAACGTCAGTTGCATATGCACGGTATCGCAAAATTACGGCTTCAGCTTTGAGAGACAATAGCTTACATCAATATGTGATCCAGATCAATACTAACTTTCGACTCAATGTAGCAATGTCTTCGTGAAACATGCAGTCAATACAACCATACCACTTATAAGCTGGTTCGTCTTCCTTAACGGATTTGGAAGGAGGACAAGGATGACATTTGGAATAGATCTCCTGCAGGATGGCCATGTTGTCTATGCTATACGCTCATCATCGTGATGTTGTTGAATGTATTGGTCCATTGATAACACACGTTAACGAACAATCAGTGTTAACGAACAGTCGTAATGAAATTTACATGTTTTCTGCATACAAAGGGTGCCACTCATATCATATTTACTTATTCATAGAGCTGCTTGACATGAAATCCTGGAAAATTAAGGCCATCATTTCAAAGCACATGTTTTCTTCTTCGTCAAACGTTACATAGACGAAGTTTTTGTTTGGATAAATTAATAATTAAGATACGTATTTATTTCATTTAGCGGAAAGCTAAATATTAGAAATTACCAAACTATAAACTATGTGACGCTCAAAGTCATATAAAAGACATAGTAGAGTGTTTATATATATATGTAGAAAATCTTTCATTTTAACATCGTATTTTTGCAAATTGGGAACCAAAACGACCCCCACATATGCTACAATGATGACTTTAGCGTCTCTAAAAGAAAAAATATCTGATGCCGTGCTTGGTTAACAAATATAGTCCACAAGAAAATACTGCTTCCAGAAACGTATATGGAAAAGTTATTTGGACGATTGTTTCCTCTTATGGCAAGAGTGTAATTGGGATGATATGTTTTTGTCATTTAGAAAGTGATCGTATACAGTATTTTCGTTATTCTGGGATTACACTGTATTAGAATACCACAAATTTTAGTGCTGAAAATTGGTCGAGTCCCATGCGGGATTCGAACCAGCGACCCCAGAGTCAGGCACCTAATCGCCAGCACTGTATGTCGGCGATCTAATAACGGCACAGCTGTGTCATTTCGATCATGGGAGCTGTGTCATTGCGATCATCAGAGGGTACTGTATGTTCGCTTTCAAGACTACCGTTCTGCTACCTCCTATTTTTGTGAAAGCCCATTAGCCGAGTGGATTAGATCGCCGACATACAGTACTGGCGATTAAGTATCTGATTCTGGGGTCGCTGGCTCGAATCCCACATGGGACTCGACCAATTTTTCAGCACTAAAATTTGTGCTATTCTAAGATAGGGTAATCCCAAAATAACGAAAATACTGTTATAATTGGGATGTACGAATTGTCTGCTACATTTTACAAATAATGTTCCCGAATACCAAATTTACCATGAAAATCATCATTAATACTTAAAACTTTCTCGACATTTTTATAACTGAAGCGAAACAAACTAATCACTGATTTGTATCGTAAACCCACCGATACTAGACAATATCATCATTTCAAAAGCAATCATGCAGGACATATTAAGATTCATATTCCATCTAACCTTGGCCGTCGATTTTTCCCCATTGTAACAGAGCCGATATTAAGGAGAAAGAGGCCTAGTGAACTGGAAAAAGATTTGACAAGTACGGGTTTTCCGAAAGCGATTACCAAGACTGAATAAAACCAACTCACATGATTTAAATCCAACTTACATTTTGGAGAACCCCCAAACCGAAATCAACGAATAAAAGCATAGATTCTTGATAACATACAATCTGCATTACGCTGACAAACATCCTAAAATTGTGCAAAATATACATAATAATAATGATAATAATAATAATAATAATGATGATAATAATAATAACACTTTTTATTTCAGACAGAACTATATATGTACAAAGAAATAACTGCTGTAAATGTGTAGTGAAGATAAGCACTATTTACAGTTGTACAAATGTTCTTGCCATTTGGCAAGCAACACAGATTTAACCTGAAGATCAGAGTTACGTATGGTATATAATAACATGTTGTCACTCGAGTCAGTACTAGTTTTAAATGAATACACAGCCTTCCTCATCAGTTCACCAAACGACGGAATACTACTGATAGCAAACATTGCACTGGCGCTATAACTATATCTGTAATGCCACAGCCATCTAAAGGTATTGTTATACATAACCCTCATACCTTTGAGTGCAGTCTTAGACAGCAATAAATGTTACAACAGTATACTTTGAAAAGAGTTTCTTAACGGCGGGCGTTCAGGCATGGAATTTTCTAAGTAATACATTGGCACGAACACACAGTTTTCTCCTCTAAGATTCCATATCCGCATTGTCCACATACTGCACGGGAGTCCTAAATGTTCTTAATCATGCGACACAGGATCCTCATCTAAAGAAGTTCTTAACCCGCGCCACATATGCAGAAAAGCCCAACACAAATGAAGTCAGGTTATGCATAAATTCTCGATGTGGTACTTCTGAATACCTGATTGTAGGCTCATCCTTCTCATTCAGGAAATCGAACATTATTTTTACAGTAAAGAAAACCATGAGTTGCGAATCTCGAAACGTGATTAAGAAATAATGTTTTCATATGCGTGCTCAATGGTTATTTTACCCGCGGTTAGTGTGGGAAAGTTTATATTTTAGGACAAGGGCGAAGCCCGCGCCCTAAAATTTATAATTTATAATTACTAGAATTAGTAATTTAGGGGAGCATCCATTGATGAAAACACATTCAACCAAGAATGGTGATTGGAAAGAGATATTATATTCTTTCCGTGAGGCAACTGTGTCATTTTTGATTAAGCCTCTGGTCGAAGTTTGCCAATGCCCCGCGTCAAATGTAGGCTACCGTTATAATACGGATTAATTGTGAATGACACGTTCGGCAGTGAATCCCCATAGACAATTGAACTCAAAATATGAGATTGAACGTGAATGTAACTTTTCGCGAAGCCATTAACCGGTATGACCAGTTTCTTTAGCGACTAGGCTTTTAGTTATATTTGTAAAAACTCCACACATCCCTCAGCTCCTTATATTCCGGAAGTACTCAATAATGGTATACGCGTAGTAAAGTGTTATTGTTTGGTCACAAATGTGAAACGTTATGCCCATAGCAGTTGCCATATCCTCGTCTTGTGATACATTTCTTTGTAATTTTGAAACGGCCCCTGACGATATCAAATTACTAATTTCAAATTTCGTTGATTAATTGTAATAGTTATAAATTCAGAAACGTATTCGGATCAGAACTAATCCCAACATTGGCGAAGCTTAATTTTCGGAGCTCATTCATTCATACAGTTGACGAGTTTGTCAGTATTCTTCGAAAAATTCACCAGCTATGCCACGAAAACTTACTATAATCAAAATCCGATAGATAAGCACCAGGATATAGGCAGTTTCCATGAGAATGATTCAGATTTACTACTGACAGATAGCCTAAAAGTTGATACTTTGGGGAAAATCTATAGTTTGGCGGATGTTTGGAGATGGTCCCCATGTGACATCATATATTAATGATGTCATAATAAGTATTGGTATCTGAGAGTTTGGCAGTGAATCCCAGTGCACAACTGATCACAAAATATGAGAATGAATGTGAACTGAACTTTCCGAGAAGATTTAAACTGGTATGCCGAGTTTCTTAAGCGACTAGGCCGTAGCTGTATTTTTTGAAACTCCACTCATACCATAGCTTAGGATCAGACTATTCAGGTTGCATTCCCCAATAGCATAGCGCATTTAAAAGTTATTGTATGGTCACAAAAGTGAAAAGTTATGCCCAGAGCAGTAGCCCTATCTCCTTCTCCTGGCATATTTCTTCGTAATTTTGAAACGATCTCTGACGATATGACATTAGTAATTTCAAATTTCGTTGATTAATAGTTATACATTCAGGAACGTATGTGGATCAAAACTAAACTCAAACATTGGTGGTTGAGCGATACCATTCGCAAAATTCTGCTAATTTTCTAATCACCTTCATTTACACAGCTGAATAAGTTGTAACTATTCCTTGATAATTTCAGCAGCTACGTCATCAAGACTTGTAGAAATTAAAAGTCGATATATAAGCAGAAGGACTGACCGTTTCAAATGAGATTGATCTAGAATTATTACTGTCAGAAAACTTAAAATTTCAGATTTTGGGAAAAATCTATATTTTAACGGATGTTCCCCATGTTACATCACATGTTGATGACGTTAGCATACATATTGGTATACGGCGGTTTCCCAACCAATGCTGAGTAAATGGACACCTATCGTTAAAAGCTGGAAGAAAATTAAGTTAATTTAGTGAATTAAAATCCTAAAATAAGGTCTTTTTCGGCCCATTTCCGCTCGCCTATATGTTAGTATTGCACAGATTCTAGTCCAGAAAATTGGTGAAGTCCCGAGCGGGATTCGAACCCGCGACCTAATGTCGGCGATCTAATCCACTCGGTCAATGGACCTCCCACAAAAATAGGAGGTAGCAGACCGGTAGTATTGAAAGCGAACATACGGTACCCCTCTGAGTCAAAGAGTGCTTGCGATTAGTTGCCTAACTCACGGGGTCGGTTTTACGAAACCTGCTCGGTACTCGACCATTTTTCTACACTAGAATCTGTGCAATACTAAGACAGTGTAATCCCAAAATAACAAAAATACTGTTATGTAAATTGTCTCTATGTTATACTGTGTAGAATATGATGCTTATTTGGTATAGGTGTTTTGATATTGAACGCGAGTATTCTTCATAGGACAGGACTGGCTTATGAATGTCGGATCTGATTCTTATATTTACATTCAAATGTGGTTTGCAACATAACCTCATTGATGAAATCGAAAACGAGGCTAAGTCTGGGAATATAGAACAATTGGTGAACAAGAGAACAAGCGTATTTATCTGCGAGATTTGCCATATTGTCATGCTGTATTGAACACATTCTCCACCAATGAAAGTTTGAAGATTATTATGACATTAGACATGTTTGAGACCAATGGCATTACTGAAAACTAATGATCGATTCTCACCTGCAGGATACCATGTTGCTCTCAGAGAGAGAGAGAGAGAGAGAGAGAGAGAGAGAGAGAGAGGAACTTGTTTGTGAACATCTGTCTGATATCGTGTATATAGTGAATGTTTCATAGCACAACCCGTTCAACAAATTGTCGTATTTGTTTTCCAGACGAAGGAATTTTGTATAATCGAGAAATGCCTTCCTGCACGCAATGCACAAAGGATATTCTCCTCGATGAATTCCCATATTATTATAACGTATATTTTCCTGTGTAATAATGCTTCGAGGTGGGGATTTTCAATGCTGACAATTCGACAAGTTAATGCGTTGATTGTAATCTATAATCTATATTTGGGCGATGAATCATTGCTATATGTGGTTGTACCTGATGAAAACAAATCAGGAGGTCGTTAAAAACTTGTGATGTTTTGTGGATTTCAAAATGTGTGTGGAAATCTTCATTTTGTTTCAACTACGAGGTTGAAGCAAGTTTTTTCCCCGAAATTCGTTTGAAGCGAGAAAATGTCACAAGTAAAACTAGCTTGATTCTGGTTCTGCTTAACTCGATGATAGTGACCGTTTGAACGTAATGAGTCTGCATCTCCATGGTGTTCAACTGAACAGTAACATTCAAAGCCTGACTGAAGTACGGTACATATTTTAGAAAACGACATGGAAATTCAGAATATCCTTCAGTGATGAGGATTTTGCGTAGAGACTAACAGGATGTCTGGATCTCATCATTGAAAACTACTGACCGATGCCCTCTTGCAGCAAACCATCTTAACCCAACCAGGCCTGCGGGGGAGTAGGGCTCCCAACCAAACTTCCGCACTATCTCCGAAACGACGAGAAATTAAGAGCTTTCTCGCAGTGACTCCATAGCCTATCATACTGAAGTCATTTGATTACCACTTCGAGCAAATGATCATGTGTAAATTGAAAATGGTGGCCATGCTGGGTATCAGCAAAGGGATGTTTTCGTATTTTTCCTTAAATTGCTAACTTTTCTGTTGATAAAAGTGTGCAAACACCATTTTATATCACATCATATCATTATTTTTTAATTAACTAGCATAAATAAATCTTCGGAAAATCTGAGCGAAAAATCGACCGAAAAAGCATTTCCAGAATATGACATCATTTAAAGGACATCTTGGATTTAAAAAAATATTTTCGGGTAGAGTTTGACCCCAACATATATCGTTTCAGACCCCCAGCTCAAGAATTAAGGAAATATTTAAATGCAGGAGTGGGTGGGGGAAAAGTGGTCCACCCCATGTCTGGGTAGGCCTCAGATAGACCAGTCCAGGTATGGTTCAGTTTATTCAAAAGATTTATTTGTCGTACGAAAAAGTTCTTTCGATTATTGATGAAAATACAATGCTGGATCTGATGTATATTGAATGTTGACATTCCCGAGTTAATTGTTTCCAAATCCAGTCACGTCTTACATAAAATGGATGGTACATCGCTCAAATGTCAATCTTGCTCTCATAAATAATAAGATTGGGCCCCAACAACCAGACATATTTTAGGCATAAATATACTATCATTAATCTATGCAAACTCGGGAAATAACCGCTGATTATTTGAAAGATTTCAGATTAATATTTTTGTGTGCACTTTGTGGTCATTTTTATTCGTAAAATGTGACCTCTTTTTGAAAATAATTTGCAATTGTGTTGCCCATCGAAAGTTCATATAGCCCTTGGGGCAATACCATTGCATATACCCATCCAGAAAAATAAATATTTTCATATAGTATTGATCGCTTTTACTCCATGGACGAGGGCATAATAAAGTTTATTAGCATTAGTCCATCCCATGATGGACTGCTGGGAAGGGTTACTGTATATTTATTAAACTAGTTAATAAAATCTTTCAGTTTGAGTTAGTCTAGGCTTTCTTCTAATATTGTATTTACCACACAGAAAGGCAGTTTAACTGTAATCGCTTAATCGATATATGGCCATATGAAGACCTGGATCTTGGATTTTTCAGTCAGTTTCCGTTATAACTTTACTATATTTATATCGACGGAACTAAATGGAAAACATATCAGTCAAAGTATACAATGACTAATGTTCCTCGCTGCACCCCTTTTCCAATCGCATCCGGGTTATTTGTAATTTATTGTCACTTGCGTATGTCAGCATTCCTAAAAAAACATTAACGTTGAAAATTGGTTCCAGATGCACGGAGCATCAGGTGCAATCATTGCTGGGTTATTGAAGAACCGTAAATACATGAGAAGGCGAAAGAAATTATTGAAAAGTCATCGGGTGCATAGTCTACTACACATTACTGTTTTGGCGAAGGAGGGGAGGTTATATTAGTTTTTCATCCTCGGCATCAGAACGAAAAACAAAGAAGGCATATCGGTTTGAGCGCAATAGAAGCACGGTATGCAAATTACCAAAATTGAGAAGCCAGCCGTGGTTAATAAAGAATCCAGGGAGGTTAATAAAGAATCCAGGGATCTGTTTTCGAAGTATATTCATTGAAAGTTTATTGGTAATTGTGCTTATTGGTTCATGCGAAGATCATCTTTCGATTATATGGACAATTGAATTGTTCTGGGAAATCGGTAGTGCAGTTAAAGTGCTCGACAGTAGAGCTGCATTCGTCTTTGTTAGGCCCTTATTACCTATAAATTACGTAAGATAATAGGGAGAGGTATGCAATTTACGATAAGTAAAATCATCCGCGGTCAGACCAGGGTGCCTCATTACTATCGCTAAGCCTCGATCATGCTTAAATGGTTTGTCATTTGCTGACTCTTTCTCGGTTGAAATCAGACTAAAACGCGATATGGAGAAAAGAAATCCCATACGTGTTAAGAAAATGCGAGTAGATTGTTCATTTAAAAGATATCCAAAAGCATTTCGTTGCACATTCAAGGATCGTGACTACAAGAACATTGGTCAAAAATCGCAATCAAAGCAAAACGATATCTGAGAACGCATTGCTGCATGATCTGACAGAAGGGGCGAAGGTGAGTCAGAGAATTACACATTAACGCTCTGTAACTGGTTAGATCTGTCCACTTCATGACCACACAGTATACTTGAAGATAATTTCAATGTGTATTTCTGGAACCAATAATAAAACCATCCAAGATTTAGGAAACTGTAATGTAGAGTGTTAATTTTATTTGGGTGTTCTTTCTGAAGAATTTGGAAAAAAACCTTTGTTAATTTGATATTAACTTTCATAAGGCATACAGGACAAACCTATCTTTATGAGTTTCTTGAAAAGATAGAACATGTGGAATGCAGACCAGCTAAGTCTGAGAGCGGATGAACAAATAAGGAAATAATGTATTTGCCTTTGAAGGTAGCTCATGCACCAGCATCGTGTGAACCACATTTGGTGACGGGATTGATGAATATCATAGACGATATAACCATGCACAATTCGTCATACTAATCTGAAAATATTCCAAGTCATGGAATATGACAGGTGGATAAAACCGTAAATATCCCAGAATGCATCAATCACTCCGTGTGTGGCTATGCGCTTCCGGTATTAAGTAACAGATAAATATGATAAGCAAATTATGCCGAGTTTATGTAATAAGTCTACCGCACTGCTGTACACACATCAATTTTATTTATCTTATATTTAATTTATCTACTTGAGGTAAACTTGTCACGTTTCGCTCGGCAGAACAGCAATAAACAACAATAAAGACACACGGAGACGTATTTGTACGACGGCGTTACAAATCACTGCTAAGATGATGCATAACTAAAACTGATGACGCGCTAAAATACGTGGGGTGTTATCCGATAATAATTTCTCGTTTTTTTTGGTGACATTTTACACAGGGTTTCGGGCAATCTATCAAAAAACGACCCTTCTAACGAGTGAGTTTCTACATTTATTAACTGCGTCTTCGCCTATTCCGAATCTTGTGAAACGATCAGACGTATAATATGACAGACATTATTTATATCACAGCCCGATTAACATTCCAGTAAAGTTATCCCACACGCATTCGACAGCTCGACGTCTACTAAGTGTTTACGATTAATATTATTCCTTCTCTGCGATAAATGTAACCGTTATTATCAGTTAACATCCACTAAATGTAACCGTTATTATCAGTTAACATCCACGTGTTCACGAATAACGCTTGTTTGATATTAGTATATACTCTATGTTGCAGTTGAAAGAATCGTATAGCGTATGTTTCGTAGCTCGCGTCTAGTTCTGCTAAACCCGATGCTATAGTGACCGTTTGAACGTAATGAGTTTGTATCTCCATGGTATTAAAATGAACAGTAACAATCAAAGCGTGACTGAAATACATTCTTCAGAAAACGACATTGAAATTCAGAATATCTATCAGTGATAAGGATTTTCCGTAGAGAAAACAGGATGTCTTGATCTCATCATTGGAAACTAGTGACCGATTAACTTTTGCAGAGAACCAGACCTGCGGGGGATGAATGGGCATTAGTGCGCCCTACAAAACTTCTGTACTATCTCCGAATGGCCGAAAAATTAAGAGCTCTCACTCGGTGACTTTATAGTGTAAATTGAAAATGGTGGCCATGCTGGGTATCAGCAAAGGGATGTTTTCGTATTTTTCTTTTAAATTGCTTGCTTTTCTGTAGCTAAAATTGTGCAAACACTTTTATTTCACATCAGATCATTATTTCTTAATTAACTAGCATGAATAAATCTTCGGAAAATTTGAGCGAGAAATCGACCAAAAATACATTTTCAGAATATGACATCATTTGAAGGACATCTTGGACTAAAATAATATTTTCGGGTAGAGTGTGACCCCAAAACTCTCATAGCAAAAATATGATACCTCAAACCAAAATAAATTTGTCGCACAATATGTTAGGAACTTTGTTTATTGGAAAGAACCACGAATGGTTCTGGTTTGAGGTGTCATATTTTTGCTACAAGAGAAAATCCTCCATGAAAATGCACCAAAAATACCAAAATAGGCCGGGAACACATTTTGATCAATCATATCTCCATTTTTTCGAATATCTCAGTTATATATCTCGGATAATTCAGTGTGTAATCTTCAAGAAAAACGTTATTTGGCAGGTTTTGGAGTGAAAAAACAAAAAAAACCAAAAAAAAACCCAACAAAACAAAACAAGAACAAATCGGCCTTATTACGGTCACACAAAAAGGAGTTTTTCGTATGTAAACGTAACATATCCTTTCTGAAATGTCATTGGGTGCATAGTCAACTTCATATAACTGTTTGGGTGAAGGAGGGGGGAGGGGAATAGGTTTTTTTAGTTATGCTTGGCATCAGAACGAAAAACAAGAGGTGAACGCTATTTCGGCCATACAGCGACGATATAACTAACTACGATATGATTAGCTGGACATGTCTGACTATCCATGTACAGTCATCATGTTGAGGAAATTAATCTTCATTAAGATATTGTATTACACGATGCTTATTGAAGACGTTTGTTGGTTTAGTTTTATCCAATCTGTCTCTGTAAATTTTTGTGTGATGTTGCCTAAAAGAGTCCCCTTTTTCCTAGAATCTAACAAATGCTACTAGGCGAGATAAGGATACGCAATTAGGCCCTTTCTAGATGACTGTCCAGGAAGGGAGAGCAACAATTTATAAGTGTACTAATCTCTCTAGTCGTAGAGTTGACGACAGCGTAGCCCCTTCATGGATTATCATGAAATCATGGAAACGCTTGAACACTAACATTCCGGTCATACATCGATGGATCTGTGCACCGGTACTTCAAGTTTGTCATTGGCGCAGAAATTATTCTTCGAGCTGGCGGTTGACGTTCAATATTCCAGCTGACGCCTCCCTTGTCAGTGTGATATCTGGGTGTGCCATGAGGCTCTAATTTCTTGGCTTAAGCCGAATATTAAAACATGTAACTGTAATGAAGACTCACCCAGCTCGACAGAACCGATAACAGAGCTTACAACTATCATCGTCTCTATATCTGCCAACAGAGCACCGGGGTTGATTTCTCAGTATAACAGCATATGTCTCACTGCAATAAAACGAACAACAGTGTACAAATGAAAATATATACACCCAATCAACATGATCAATTCATGATCGAGATACACGATAAAGATGCTGAGCCCTCGTGAGGGACATTTGACCAACCCACAAGCATTTCTAGCAAAAGTACGTTAATTCATATTTAGAATTGCATTAAAAAGTTATTTGTAGATACTCGATGGTAGACTTATGATATAAATTCAAGAAAAATCTCTCTTTTTTACAATGGATATTTTCACAAAGCTATTCACATAGTTTCACATCCAACATAATTTCTGATATAGTTAAACATCCGTGACTCAGTATTCTTCAATTGTATGAATAAGATAGATTGTATGAATAAGATAGATTGTATGAATAAGATAGATTGTATGAATAAGATAGATTGTATGAATAAGATAGATTGTATGGATAAGATAGATTGTATGAATAAGATAGATTGTATGAATAAGATAGATTGTATGAATAAGATAGATTGTATGGATAAGATAAGATAAATGATCAAATTTGCAGCTAAAACTTTTCAACATTTATGGAATCAGGCATAGAATATGCCTGCCGAATTTCATGTGTCTATAGACAGAATAGCAAGCAACGGATCCGACATTCAATATTCAGCCGTCGTCCATAAAAGAACACAAGATAGTTTTCTACAAGAGAGAAACGGTCAACAGTAGTCACTGATGTTGTATACAAAATATCCCAATCACTGACCAGTATTCTTTATTGAAATGAATTCCAAGTCGTTTTCAGAACATGTATGTATCTTAGTCACGCTTTAACTTTGTTCATTTGAAAGCCATGTGGATGTAAAACACATGATATTTAAATGTCCCTCGCACCGGGTTAAGCGGAATTGGACACAGAATACTATTCGAGATTAAAAAAAAACAAAAAAAACATAGTGCAAACATCGAAAAAAAGAACTCGACAGTTTCACACCTAGGTCTAGAGATTATTGTCAGAAGATTTTGAGATTCAAAACTATTCTACTTAAGACATATGTGAGATACGAAGTTTATAAATAAAATATATATGTATGCAAGCAATAACTGAAAATCACGTTGTCTACTTAAAACGATTCATATTGAGTAATCTTGCCTGCACACAAAGCAATAACAGCTGTAAGGTCCTTCCACTCATTGAATAAACGTTTAAATTGTATAAAATGAATATGTGACCTTTAGACAGGAAAAAAACAAACTTTTGTTTTTTATTCCAAAACCTGCAAATCATATTTTTTTTGGTGCTTTCTTTGTTTGTTTGTCTCAATAAAGATATGACACCTCACCCCAAAACTAGCATTAGTTCTTTCAAATAATCAAAATAATTGTCTGTGAAAAAATAAATTTGGTCTGAGATGTCCTATTTCTGTTAGAAGAAAAAGCCCTGCCCATAACTACCTCAAAATACCAACTAGACCTGAAGGCATATTCTGATAAATCAGTTGTCCATTTGATTCTATCGATCATTTTCACGGCTGATATTTCACTTTGTAGACTCGAAGAAGAAATGAAAAAAGTATCGAATTTGAAAGGGGAACTTGAGGGGAAAATAACGGAAACGGAAGTTCTAAATTGCACGAAAGGAATGAAAAATAACGGAAGTCCGGGGTCAGACGGTTTTACTGCGGAATTTTTAAATTCTTCTATAATTTCTTCTAATTATTCAGACAGTAAAACTTGACTTCAGGCTACTGTGGAGAGAAATTCTTCAAACATTCTACAAATTTCGCTAGCTATCTTTGCAGTTTTTTGATAAATAACCATGCCACCCATGTCCATGCCACAGTATTTAGCCCCAGTTGACATAAAGATTGATTTTTTTGTTCTAAGTCTGAAAATGCTGTTCGAAAATTTAGAAGAAATAGGGTAGCAGCTTTATTACAAGATCCATAAATGAAGGTTATCGAAAAGGGGAACTATCTGGGACACAAAAGGAAGGGATAATAATATGTTTGCCAAAGAGTGATTAATCGAATCAACATTTATTTTGGTGCGACATATGCATGATATGACCCCAATTTCTAACGTTCGACTGGTGAATGCGTTTTATTTTTCCGCGCTAGTTTGTGTTGCACTCTGCACTGTTCTTGTCAGCCAGTGTCGCTGTGTGAGATTGTAGGTGCACGCGTACGTGACCAGCGGTCCTATTGTCGTCATTCCGAGTATTTCCTATTCATTTTATTCCAATTTGTGTTTTATTTCCTGTAATACTTCCCAAATATTTGGTTTGTTTTTCTTTGGCGCATAAACCTGGTGGATTTTCGGTCAATGGCCTTATCACTGTAACCATGGTGACGTATTTGTGCGCTAATATCAATATCTTCACTGCTTGTGACATCGTTTGTCATATCGTCACAGTGATAAAAACAACTATTTGAAACCTCGACAGCCAGAATTTCAGATCTGATAAAAAAAAGGAAATTAATTTCTAATATCACTTGCGAGACAATGTACCAATACCTTCTGGTGTGACGTTTTACGTGCATGGGGAGCTATTAACGCAAAAGCTCAACCTGTCACTACTGAAGAATTATATACAACAAACATCTGGTTAAATGAAAACATCAGAGTAAATAACTAAACTATTTTCTATAAGAATTGGTATTGGCAAAGTTTAGTTTATTGGGGATTTGATTGATAATGAAGGGGAATTCTTCGACTATGAATCCTTCATCAATATATACAAAACAATTATTTAGAGTATTGGGGTGTTTGTAAAGCAATAAAGTCGTACATCAGCCACTGTAATCTGAAATTGGTACCACGACCGACATACAATGCAGAAATGCCTTTCAAACTTCGGATCATATTAAAAAGCTTGAAAGGTTGTCGAGATATTTACGCTTTGTTGGTCAAAAACAAGATAATCCCAAAAAGCCAAGAAAATTATTACATTGCGTCTACTGGGAAATGGAAATTTATATAAATGGTATCTTTCAAGTGTTGCAAAAATACAAAATTGCAGTGGCTGCAGTACAGAATAAACCATCGTATTCTAGCAACAAACAAACTACTCGTACAAATGAAAGTGAGAAATGACGATAAATGTACTTTTTGCAAACAACAGACTGAAACAATCGAGCACCTATTCTATGATTGTGAACTTATTGATGAGTTAATGGAATCTTTTAGTAGCTGGATATACAGAAAAACCGATATTTTACAAAATATTACCCGAAAACAAATTTTGTACGGTATAAAAAAACTAAAAGTTATTATAAGCCGATAAACTTCATTCTGCGGATTACTAAATATTATATATACAAATGTAGATGTCAAGGAAAAACTGTACACATTGCTGGTTTATAGCACGTTGTCAAAAATTTCCTATATAATTGCTATGAAAAACAAAATGGTAGAAAAATTTAATACAGAATGGTATTTGTGGTTGAAATTGATGTTATTGCTTTGGATTTTTATTTATTTATTTATTTATTTTTTTCATTTAAGTGGAGTACCACTTCGATACAGACTTTCTGTAAACAGTATATGTATAAATAAGATTGCAAGTGTAATATTTATGTATTCCTGCTGTATTTACTGAGTTCCAAGTAGGATACAAATGTAATGGGTAGCAATTAATATTTGAATGCATTGTCTGTAAACATATAAGAAAAATTTCTGTGGCAATAAATGTACATTATAAAAAAAAAAACAAAAAAAACAAAAAAACAAACAAAAAAGAAAAATGTAATTATTGCAGGTTTTGGATTAAAAAAACCCAGCTTTCATACCGCCACACACGAAAGAGTTTTTTCTATGTTAAGTTCGCCTACCCGGTGTCTTATGCGTATTCCGAGAATATATTTGGCGACAAAACATCAAGTTTCACATTTGGTTACTACAGGGACCGCTCCTCTTTTCCATGAGTCTAAAAGTGTTTCTGCAATGTTTAGTTAATATTAGTACATATATTTAGTAGCATGTCCTATAATAGGAAACAGCTCACACATTTTTGAAAGAATGAGAGCATGGATTCTCTAAAAAACTTGAGTGAAATTTCGCTTGTGTAAGAGTACACATTCATGTCACTCAAGCACATGAGTGAAGATTTTCACTCAACTTGAGTGGAATCAACGTCACTCAACTTTGAATGAGTTGTCGACTCAAACTTGGGTGAATTTTGAGTGAATTTCACTCCAGGTTCCTCCTTGACCGTGATTAGAGATCTAGAGAACAAACTATTCTTTCATGAACCATGTCGAAAAGATAGAGACAGCTTTGAGATGAGATTGGTGTGATATATTTCATCCAAATTTTCTTTTCTACTCACAACTCTTTAGCACACTTTTTTGGCGTCATATCTGACAGCTATATTTTTCATTAGCACTCCAGTCTATGTATTAGTGAACTTAAATGTGAACTCAGCTAGCTTGGTGCAAGAGATACGCGATCACAGCGTCCAATGTTTGACCGGGCAGACAACACGAGTCCCGACAATCGGCAGTGATAACACAATTCGAAGTCCATAATCTGAAGGCTTTGTTAAGAGGACACTAATAACACCAATATCCTAGCACGGATATATGTAAACTCTAACTATATTTATTACAAGAGAGGAACCGTCAATCACTTCTCAATCATGCCTACAAGAGAGAAGCAGTCAACATCAGTATTCATTGATGCTTACAAAGACTTCGCAATATTCCTCTGGCCAAATCATAAGTCTTTTTGTTTTATCCGAATGATTTTGTTAAGAAGTGTATATAAAAAGTATCCCGATGAGGCTTTGATTGTGTTTGCCAGGAAGACAACAAGAGGTTTCTGTTGAGAAATCCTTATATAGAATCATCAGATCCGATTATCCATAGTCAACCCTCGTCCATACAAAACATTCAGGTCCATATTCAAAAGATCTAGATCATAGGACACTAATGGCAACAACACCCGAACAGAGATAAAATACAATATATATGTAAACTTGAGCTAATTTTTTTGTTGTATGGGAGGAGCAGTCAATATAGTTTTCAATGTAGCCTACAAGATATCGCGATGTTTCTATGGCCCAAATTATTCTTGTATGGAATCTATATTGTATCTGAATCGCGCTTTGATTACGTTTGTTCACATGAACTCATTTAATGACACTTTGTTATACGATGTAATATTATGAAATAATAAAATAAAATAACTGACGCTCGGAAATCCGCGCTAGCGTTTTACGTTTTATTGTAATACCGAGGGTAAATAAGAATGAACTGATTTGATTCATGAGTTGCCTGCTATCGCCGAGTTTCCAAAGAAGCACCAGTACATGGACTCGCATACAAGTAAGTCCCTATTTCTGTATATTTATATTACTTAACGTCTTCCACCCGCCATAGTAATTGAGAAATAATTGTATTCTTTCATGTTATACTTAGGAAAGATGAATGAAACAAAATCGTAATATCGAATAAATCTTATGCATCATTACTTGAAATGATTACGAAATGTTCTAATTGCTCTACTTATTCTAGTTTGAAAGTCAATTGATATGATGAAAACAGTACACCATCTGTATGCGTGTGGAAGGGGAGGTGATGCTCTTTCCATGATATTCTCCAAGAAGTCTGCAACTTGTTGAAGCACAACACTTGCTAGAGCGCAAATGTGTCAAATGCTAGGTATGTGACAGATATTATAGGACATGTCTCTGGACCATTTTGCTATAATGAATAGTTTTTTCCTTTTCGAGCTTCCGTAGATCACGGCAACATAACTATATTAATGCAACTCTAAAGAATTAACGGTTTTAATTATTGAATTTATTTAGCTAAACCAATTATCTGGGGATGGAAAGAGGTGGAAAGAGTTGAGGTGGCATCTGCAGCAACTCTTATGCAGTCTCATTTAACGTGCAATATCAAATTGCCATAGCAACTGCAATAAACTCCACTCAACTATATTAGTGCAAGAGTTATGAATGAATGTCAATTATGAAGATTATGAAACTTGCTATTTTGTAGGGTTGCAACGGGTGTTACAGCTGTAATGGAAATTGTTTTAAAGTTTTCCACACCAGTCTTAAAGTGACGCTATTTATATGGAATGCCAAGAGAATTCGTTAATTCAGTCAAGGTAAATATACTACTTACCATAGAGTCCAGAGAAGGATGTTTACGTACAGAAATAGCCATAGACATGTTTTTGATAGATAGTCCAAGCTCACGGCCATAGTCCAAAATTTCTTCACAAACTTTTAGTCTATGTTGTTAGGAGAAGTGTTCCAAAGACTCCGAAAAGTTATGCTTGTATTGCAGTCGAACCGTGACTTCTAGTGTTCCAGTCCACATCCTTTCACGAGTCAGTATCGTGTGTGAAATACCATGCATACCTGAGACACCATGCGATTGGTTCGTTCTTGAAATACGTTCGCGTTACATAACCTCCCTACTCGCCGCTCAGGAAAACATCATAATCCAATGATTGCTAAATGGTACTCAGTCAGGACTCACTAGGATGTTTGGCCATTTGCTTTAGCTCCTGACTTCCAGATACTGATGGTCAAACTGCTCACATAATTGAGACATATTTGAACTATTTGCGGGATGCCTGTCTTAACTTAGCATCGCTATCAGACCGCGGGGGAGGTATTTTCTAAAATAAGACTCAAACCGCGTGTTCCTCCATCCGAGCGAGGCAACTGATGAAACCATCGAGGATTAAACACCAGCGTCTAAGATCTCTTCATCTACATGAACTAATTTCGGCTATAAAATAAGATGTCGTTTTCTTTAGTTGAATATAATTCCGGTTTACACTCTCCAATACTGGTCTTCGTCGTATGCGCGTGGACATGACGCTGTTTGACGTGCCTCTTTAGTTGACAAGTGAACGAATGACGGAGAGGCAGTGGAAAGATTTATGATGTGTTATAGTATTCCAACAATTCTGGAATGTCAGAAAAAATCTCTGATATCCAGACCTTCAGTCCATTTTCTATAATTTGACTATCAAAAAAGTTCTCAGTTCCCAATGTCCATTCAAATGCACACACGAGCCGACGGTCATCACTATATTCGAACCAGTCAATGTTGACAAATTGAGAGATACGATATAACTGATAAGCCATCGATTCCGTGAAGCTATCTCCTTATTCTAAGCATAATTCAAAGTTTGTTTGGAAGTGAAAAGATATTAGTGAAATTATTCAATTATGACTATCGAATAAACCATTTAGAATTCAGAATATCCCCCTGATGAATCTCTCCCACCGAATTATTCCACATGTTTTGAGAATTCGGAGAATTAGATGGAGTGGCTACTAATTACTTTCATATAGGTGACAAATTTGTTCTCAATCATTTTTTTCTCTCCAACAGCTATCTGTGTTTCCAGAACTGAACAAATTAAGAGCTGATGTTGTTTACTTTCAAATTTTCATATTAGCCTCATTTTGTGTTTATTTTTAAGAGTGCAATGTGTCAAGCATCATGGGTAAATTCCATATGGCGGTATGCCCTTTCGAAACTTTGCTATGCTGGTGGCCGTCGCCTTCTCGAAGCGTATACGCTAATTTTCTTCCTGAAATTTGCGACGCAGAGCAAACCAGTTTTTCTGATATATATAGATGCTCCAACTGCTCCAAATGTATCGTGTAGAAAGCTTTCAGCATTCTGACCGCATGGATAATAAACGTTGTTAGGGTGGTAAGAAAAAAGAATGAAAGAAAAGAAGAAAAAGAAGATAAAGAAGGGGGGGGGGGGGGGGGGAATTCAGCCACCCATGCATTTGAAACCCTAATCGAAATATTTAAAGAACTATTTTGTTAGGTTTTTCGATCAGGGGTTCTGGAAGGGGTTTTGGATATTTTATACCTGTGGATGGTATGTTGGATGACCTGGCGGGGCTTTTACGGAAACCACTCCGGTGACTTCATATCCCTCGTAACATAAGGGTGATCTATTACATGTTAATTAAGAAAATCTATCGATCTTTTCTATAGAATGGGATATACAAACTAGTATTAACCCTTTGATAGTCATAGTATCAATGTATTAATTTCTGGTTGATAATTGGGAGGACTTTTTACAACTTTTTGTTATAACCTGCCAAAATCTGCCGGCACACTCTACGTTTGTACTTTCTGTGCCTCGTGATAGCTCAATGTCATCGTGGAAACCGTGTCTGTACGACAGAAGTTTGTACCCAATATGTACTGCTTCAACCAGTCTGAGTTATTTCTTCCATAAATCATTTGAAAGTGGAATATTTCAAATAGTTCTATTGACCCCAGAAGTGATGCAGACATCGCGATTATCAATGGCGAACGGAAACTAACACGTGTGATAGCACGGACTCCCATGGCGAGTGTTCCGCCAACGATGGCAGCAGAACCTTTGAAAAATGGATTCTGTCAAATAATGATTGAAACCTGTTAGGATATATAAGTGGAAAATCTATCTTTTCGTAAATACGCAAAATAACAAATTCATATCGCAACAAGTAAAAACTCGCCGTTTTCGCGTATTGTGAGATGGAATTTTAGGCTTGGCTTTATAGCATTTTGCGCTGCAACGGTCCTTACGGGGATTGTAGATATCCTAGTAGAAATATGAGTATCACACATTTCAGGCGGATATTTTCCTTATCAAAGTGTGATTCGTCATACTCTAGGAAATGATTTGGTGATCCATGTTTCCGTCATAAAAAAATGAAACAATTTTTTAAATTAAATTTGGAAATTTAAAATCGAATTCGTCTAAAATTTCTGTTTTAATTTCGATTTGAACTTCAAGTTCAATTCGATTTTCATATTTTATATATTTTATGAAATTCATAGTAATCAAAATCTGAAAAGTTAATTTGAATCCTAAATTTAAACGTTAGTTAAAATCCCAAATTCGAACTTCGTCTTGAATTATTGATTTATATTAAAAATCATCTGAGATATGGATGCTTATTAAAATCAAACGAGAGGGCTAATCTTTTCCATTTTTCTTATCTCAAATCTGATTGCAAAAAAAATAATCAATTGAATCTTTCCAAGCCACAGAGATTCTGGGTCTATTGCAGCCTGGGAGGAGTTGGGCGAAACTTCCCACACTGTAGGGGAGATTGGGGTATATACACTGGGACATTTTTCACCTTTTTGCAAAAATCTGTTATTATTGCCCTGTAGTGTAGCCATGTATACTCTCGTTATAACTTATACTTATTATGACATAGTCACACAAAAAAATCTGAAATATCTGTTATACTTTTCTCCAAAATTCTGTTTTAAAAACGTAAACAAATGTGTCCCAGTTTGCCCCACTTTGGTACTCTGGGACACCCACTGGGGTGCGATGGGACAATAATCAAAATACATTTTAAGAAGTATATACTAATATGTTTCATATGAGTTTAGAAGATTCGACAGCGGTGGTTAAGTTAGTTGCTATTTTAGGCCCCTGCTTTACGTAAAATATTTCCCAGGAGCCAAATTTGAGGAAAAAAATATTTTGTGTGATTCTCATTCCAACGAAAGCATTTGACTTTGAAAGTTTTGGTAAAACTCATCAAATCTGATAGGATTGCCAAATACTACCATATAGGAAACAAAATAATGCACTTTGATGGCATTTTAGGATGAAAGGAAATTTCACCATTTGATTATTATTGTTGTAGACAATAGTTTGACAAGCCCGTTCAATGAAGCGCTTTCACTCCGACTTTCTCAAGTAAGGTGATAAAATCACGGACGAATGAAACATCTATAGAACGACATGCCACACTTAATGATCGTTGCACGTACATAATTTTTTTTGACATTATAATACCAAAGATGAAATAATGGAAATGAGAGAAATCAAGCTTCCGTATATATTGTTCTATATTATATTCCCTGCCATGTTACTATGTGGAATTTAACATGGAAAACACAGTATTGATTTACCACCCTGAACGCTGAGCAAGTGTTTAGGATGGAACTAGTCATCTGTGAGCTGTTTGCCAGCATCAAACATTTTGGAATGTGTAAATAACAAGGTGGTGAACCACGAACAGCAGTCATTCAATCCGTGACTTGCACAAAATTCAAGATAATCTTTTAGCAACGAGCGCATTCACATAGCTGTTCTTTCATTGACTTACTTTCCTATCTCTTTAACTGGTGTAAATATCATAAATATGGACCAAATGATGTGACTATTCTAAGAAAGGACATTATGGACATTATGGACATTATGCTTATAGTTATGATAATTTTGGCAACTTCAGGTTGAATACATTCTAGTTATCGTTGACTTAAAATATTTAATGAATGAACGAACCGCTATGCCAACCGCGTCTCAGTGCACCTGCCGTTGCTATCAGCAAAGCTCTTTTTTAAAGGATTAACTTTAATTTTGTGGGAAAAAGGATCGCAGTCTTGGAGAGAGAGCTATGATGGCGAGTTAATATAATCTGTCTGTATGAGAGGATCACTGGACTGATTAGGCGAATCTGAGTGAACGGGAGGAATCATACGATTGTTTTCTTTATCTCGACTGAAAGCCACTGTAACATCATGAAAGCCACTGTAACATCATGAAAGCCACTGTAACATCATGAAAGCCTGATGATCCCCTACAAGTCAGGTTATCATAACTGAGTGATAGTGATGCCGAAGATCTCATACCTTAATGGCTTATGGTTATTAAGGCGAAAATACGTTATGGACGACGGCTTCATACTGAACGTCTGATGCGATGTTATCATTCAAATATATATAAGAAAATCATGGTGGATTGTAAATTACAGTTATTAGCTCCAATTAATGCTCTTTGATGAAGTATCACGTACATGCTAATATATTTAAGAACTAGCTAAACTTTATAATGCCATAGTGATATTACATTTGGAATCGTTTGATGGCTAGTTCAATTTCAGATTGTTGATTCGAATTAGTTGACCGAACAGTCGACGGGAATATCCGAGGGGTGGTAAAGCCTGCTCTACCAACACGCGAGAAGTGGCACAAATATCCATTCCTGAGACGAGCTAATAAATTTGCCACATTATCTGTTTTATAGGGTCTTGTAACTATGCCGACAGATTTCTATCTTAATGTTCCTGAACTCGAGTAGACGTTGATAACACCTACTATTTGCAGTGGGCATGTATTCTTAGTTTAGAGGTGTGACCATTTTATCCACTTTCTGCATTTATTTTCGTATTATAGAGCAGATAAATGAGTTTTTCGAGCTATTTCCGTCCACTTTGGCATGCTCGTTGGTTACAGTATTTTATCGCATTCCAACAAACGTTCATGCCAAAGATTGCTAACCTAATTTCACCTCAGATTGCGCTACAAGTATCCAGTAAATTAGACCAAGAAGTCGTGAAAAATGTATTGTAACTTCAATCATATTTAGGGGAATTATTCATTAAAATAATTCTTGGACACCGTGTAGCTCGAACCAGTGAAATGTCACTGTGTTATGTGAGGACATTATGCACCATCTTTTGACAGAACTATATCTATTCTCATAATAATACGCTAATATGCATTAGTTATGAAAAATTAATAGCGTTTACTCTTAAGTGGACTGCCCACCTTGCTAGACTCCACCCGTGTGGTTTTCGGGTGTGGAAAGGAAAAGGAACCAAACGTCGTGATATGACTGAAATGGTGAAGAAAGAGACGTTAAGTCAGATTCACTCACTCACGTGGCTGCACATGAGGCAGAGGATTACAAGTTTGACATAGATAACTACCAATTTCTGGACAACAATATTTCAGACGACTATGGTGCATATCTAGCCTAACAACATTTGCTAGTTTCTGTGACAAATGCGACGATTTTAATGAACGTCACAGAACACCATTACAGAAACTTGTCAGGCTAGATTATTTGACCAGACGAATCCATTATAAGTTTATCAAATTTTGTGATAATATTGCATTAGAGAGATATGCTAGAGGTGGGAAAAGTTGACGCCTGGCGACTGAACAGCTACCATATGACTTCACTGGAAAGCCTGCCTCGTCATCTCACATTCAGATTAGAATACGGGGAATTCTCTGACGTGGCCTTGGTATCTCAGTCGCGCTTTCATTACAGTTGTTCATGGCGACACTATGGGATAACCACACGTTCCCAGCTTAAGCGGAACTACATGACCGATTGTAGCGTACAAGATCTCTGGCGTCATGTTTCGTAACTATTGTCTGGGGCCAAGGTTTTAACACCATCTTCCTGAGCACAACCAAAGTGATTGAGGTACATTTTTTCTAGATAACTTAAGAATACTCGTCAGTGATAAAGATTTTATGAATACAGCATCATGATGTTTTGCTGCCATCATTGAAAGCTGTTGACCGCTTCTCTCTTGCGAGAAAATAATGTGTTTTTCTTTTATATTTTCATGTTATGGCTGTTTGAATTTGGTATCTACTGCCGAACGTGAATTCCTTTGGATCATTGAGGCGGATCTGTGGACGACGGTTGACTACTAAATGTGGGGCCTGACTCCCATACTCACAACGCGCCTAGGTTTGGATTGTGCTGGTGGTCAGCTGACACCGAGACTTGGTCCCCGCACATACATTCCTTCACGGTTGCCGATAATGCATCGCTTTGGAGTGGAACGCGGATATGACCGAATAAAACATATCACAATGACAAAGGTGGTCAGTAATGCCACATAGACCGATTGGAAGTTCTTCGAATTATCGTTACCGTTTTTAATTGCACTGTTTTATGACGCCCTATGTCAATCTCCTGGCATCGACTGCTATATCTTTCGTCTAAACGGCTGCTGGAATTAGATTTGGAGCTGTTTGTGGAAATCGGAAAACGAATCGAGGCTTGATGAATGGCCCTGTTTCTCTTCTGTTCACAAACCACCATTGGATTATTAACAGCACTTGACTTCTGACGAACATTGGCCCATTGATTGGCCATTACCCGACTGGATCAGAACTGGTCTGTGATGAATTTCACAAGGTTTCTATAATAATTGACTCTCAAATAAATCAAAACCACCAGTAGTAGTAGTATAAGCGTGAACACCCAAGTATTGACACCAGGGGCGCTGTTGACCTACATTTTGACGTCACTTTCGGTTCCGGTCACGTGACCGGAAGTGACCTTTGACACCATGCGCACAATACCAGATATCAATAATGGTGTGCAGGGGTCAAAGGTCACTTCCGGTCACATGACCTGAACCGGAAGTGACGTCACAAAGTAGGTCAACAGCGCCCCCTGGTGTCAATATTCTGGCATTCACGCTTATGTGCAACTGGATATTAATGCACAGGGTTAAAGGTTCCGAGCACGTGCCCACCAATTGCGGAATCGAAGTCTAGATACCCCAGTGACTTCCAATGTTAATCTCCCTGAATGCACATCATCAATTTGGTTCCCGACAATATCGCCAGCTATATGCGTAGCATAAATGGCAAGTGGGGAACCCTCAGTTTCTCCACAAAGTCATACAGGCAGAGAATGGAAATCCTCAAAACCGTATTGGCACGAAAAAAAAAAAAAAAAAATACATGAATACATGGGAAGTCAGACTTATAGTAATAAAGATAACCTATCGGTGTTATAACCTATAGGTGAAGTTATTATTATGAGTTTATGATCAGTGCGACCACAGGGTCGAACGTGTCGTGTCCAGGATGTCTCCGCATAATATAAACAAACAAAATGGCGGCGCTTGCTGTGGGAAATTTCCTTTTGGCATCGATCGTGGTGCCATCTAGAAGCAAGGAAGACATCTCTGACTAGGCGAAACCTCTGTGGGTCGAATTTTGGGTGATCTTCCCTGATTCGAACATTTGCGAATATGCTCAATGGGGAACCCACACATGATCATTTGCGGCATCTTGTTGTTTTTTTCGTCTCGCCACGTAGAACGCGATGATAACGACGGACGTTGACGGGCGTCACTGCATTTCGATGAATTAGTGTCAATTCCATGGAATGTCTAGAATAATCAGAGCTTCTGAGCTATTTCATCAAGGCGTTGAGGCGTTGAGCCGGGCGTGGGAGGGCGTTACTGTCCATAAAAGCCAGCGTTTCGCCAAAACGTGCACAGTCGATGTTCAACATGGGTTATACATGCTCTGAGTGCGAACGTACGTTCACCAGACATTACGATATGATGCGACGCCAGAAGAACATACATGGGATTGAAGACCTGAGGAGTCCACTGAGGCGGATGCTGATACAGAGACTGCTAAGAGTTCATCGACTACCACTGGAACAGAGACTGCTGAGAGTCTATCTACTAATACGGAGAGCTTGACCTCAGATAGTCAGCCTACACCCCAGGAAAGTGGGGCAGAATCTACCTTCTGAGATCGTATTGTGCAACGGCATATTTCAGTGGGACAGCACTATAAAAATGGCAGCATTAGATCTGCTCTGTTACAAGTAGGTACTTGAAGTGAAAGGAGATCCCGCGTACAGTTGCATCTTGAAGACCGTTACTTGGAAGAGGATATGAGGTTACCACCCATCGAGGCCCTGGAAAATGTGATCAGAATGCGCAAACTGTTTCAGGACATGCTGTTTGAACAATATCCTGGCCTGCCCGACGATGCTTAGGTTACACCGAACAAAGATGAAACTTTCTCAAACGACGGCTTTTGATTGGACAAGAGTCTACTTGTATTGTAAACATACCCAACACGGCTCCCCCAGCGTGGGTATGATGTAACATTGGGGAGAATAAACTATATGAAAACTTGTTGTTGTTGTCTCATCTGCCATCCTTGTTGTTGTTGTTCTCTCATCGGTCAGCATCATGGCGTCAAGGCGATATGCTAGGATTTTAAGGCGTTCAGATAGGGCGTTAAGGCGTTACGATAGACGTTAAGGCGTAACAACGGGCGTTCATTTGGACCAGGGATCGTCTGGACCTCAAAACATCCATGATTCCCATTGGTTTAGGTGTGAAGTCCGTGTTCCGCATTTTATATTTTCGGGACAAATCCTAATTGTACATGCAACCCTGCAGATGCCACCATACCCACTTCCCTGAATGATTCCACATAATTTAGGTGTCAAGTCCGTGTTCCGCTTTTTATATGTTCAAACCCAATCGTAAATTTACATACACTTACCAATCCACCCCGCCTCTCTCCGCAGGCCCAAATCGGCCGATATTAGTCCCGCTAGATCTGGTTGATAGTGGTTTTCCCTATTTTAGGGGTAAAGTCCGTTTTCCCGAATTTTATATGTTCAAATCGCGACGGCATCACCGCCAGACCGCATACAGCGGAGGAATACATACCCCCAACAAGGAATTACTTTCGGTCACGTGACCGGAAGTGACGTCACACACTGGACCCTCGCAGAACACCTACGCACACCCACCATGCCCACTTTCATTTTTTTGCTGCGCAAGCGCAGTGAAACACCAAAGAGCCAATATAACCTTTATATACTACTTGTTACAGAACCAGGTGGTCCCCGGTATCCACATGACGGATTTAGTGAATGACTTAATGCGTCAACGCAGGCCACACACGGATCCTCAAAGGATGGGGGGTCTTCGCTCAAGGTTTGAAAGACATGCATGTACCACAGGAATTGGTGGAAAACCCCCAACGCTGAGCTTGGATGCAGCGAACCCAGCAATCGCCGATACATGCACCTCGCAAGTCACAACGACAGACGCGACTATCATAGCACTTTAGGCGAAGGTCCAGGGCCCGCCTAAGCCCCGGAAGCTCCGGGGTCCTAGATCGCCGGAGATGCGTTCTAAGCGTTTTCCCGGAATTAAATCTGAACATAATGTATGTAGATTTAGGGTTATATTATACAGCTCTGGGACCTTAGATGGCCTGAGATGCACTCTGAGCGATTTCCAACAATTAAACTAACACATCATTTGTCAAATATCAGTATTATATTTTATTCTCCTTGTCATCTTGAAAAAACAATAATAATGCGTGGTGAGTACCACACCCCCAAAGTGTTCATCAAGGCGTTGTGTGATCTCATGGAGGGTTAGATCGGTCGCCGGGTGGGTAGCAAGACAGAACCCCTCCTGTTCAAAGATTCTGTTTTCCTGTCGTTTAACGAATACAATCAGAAGTTCCAATTGAGACTGACTGCCAACGTGGGTATAGAATTCAGCAACGTCCTAAAACAACTGTTAGGACTGCGTGAAAATGTGTATGCGGGTCCTACCGAAGTAGGCTTCACTGCCCAGTCCACCTACAGTACAATGGACATGCGTGGGGGTTTGTACGGCCTGTACATCTACTCAGACGTGGACGATGCACACATTGTCGGAGACAGCAACGTACCTCTACTATGCGTCTACCCAGTGAAAGGCATGCAAGTACGGTGATCAAGTTACCCACAGTTTCAAGCACATTGTTTATCTATCGGTCGGTCAAACCGATATTAGCTCCATCATCATCGATATAAGAGACGATACCGGTTTACTTTGCATAATGAAGATGCCTTATCAATGCAATACATCCAGTTACATCGATCATTACACCAAACAAGCCGGGGGTAGTCTACCCATATTCAGCGCGCGAACATGGCATTGGCAATATACTCGGCAGCATCGTCGAAACTTTTCTTCCGATGGTGACGCGTGACGTCAAAGCGGCCGGCAAACAAGCGGTACGAGGCGGTCTATAAGTCCTGGGGGATGCGTTCAGTGGTGTACCGGTTCGTCAGACTGTCAAACGCCGAGCTGAAGAATCCGGAAGAGTCTTGGTCGCCAAAGCCCAACGTGTCATGCGCTCAAATTATAAAAGACCTGTGGTCCCGAGATAGCACACCAGTCGACGACCGAACAAGCGACGACGCACACCGAAGACCCGAGACATCTTTGCGTAATACATCGCTTTCATCCACGTAGAGTCGTGTCCTTCTACCAACAGTGAATTTGATTTGTGGACCGTGCCACCTACCCAGACCAGTGCCGAGGAGGGCCAATGGGTGGAACATTTACCCCTTTTCAGCATTACAGCCGCAGGCCCCATTGAATTTACCATCACCAACGCTGATACGACATACCTGGATTTAGTACATACGCACCTGTATGTGAAAGCTAAAATCATCAATAAAGATGCGCAAGTGGGTCCAGTGAATCTCTGGCTCCATTCGCTATTCCAGCAAGGGGATATATCACGCAGTGCGTCGACGAACACGTATCCATACCGGGCCTATATTGAAACACTGTTATCCTACGGGCGTGACGCTAAAAAGTCATATTTGACAGCACCGTTGTTCTACCGAGATACCCCAGGCAAGATGGAGGCGCGTCCTGATAAGCTTGGATGGGCAGAGAGAATGGAATTCACGGCACAGAGTCACTCGGTCGATATGATGGGACGTCTGCATGCAAACTTATTCATTCAGGACCGCTATCTCTTGAAAAATTCGATTAGTGCGCGCAACGCCTGCGTTTGTCTTAATGGCCCCGAATGACGACCTCGTGTATAACATTTTCATCCAAGAGGCCAGTCGGTTTGTACACAAAGTGAAACCGAGCCCAGGTGTACAATTGGGGCACATCAGAGCCTTAGAGAAAAAACACAGCCCAGTAGCCTATCCGCCGAGTACAGACCAAAGTCTTTTCCGTCCCTAAGGGTAACAACAGCACGTCCCCTACAACCCAAGTTCGGAGCGAACAATTACATCCGGAGCTATCTGAGCAATCGGCCAAATCAACCCGGACGAAGGGAATATGATTAACAGAGAAGATTTTGGAAAAAGTTATACATTATTCTGTTTCGATCTCACACCCACCTTAGACAACGATCATCAGCTGAGTGTCGTCACGAAAGGCAGCTTACCCTTGGAACTGCATTTCGGAATACCTTTACCGCGAACCATCAATGGGATTTGCTACGCTGAGTTTGACAACATTATTCAAATCGGTAAAAGCCGTAACGTTCTGTGTGATTACGCCACTTAACATGGATACAGAGCAGATTACCACCGTGCTGCAAAACGATCCGTGGACACGTACGGTGTTTCAAGGGGTGTTTGCCCGAAACGTCATATCCCCACATTACAAATATCCTGCCGCCTACGTCCTCAACACAGACCCGATGGAGCGGCTCGGTCAACATTGGGTGGCCGTGTACTTGACAGAACAGCAGGGCGAATACTTCGATGCGTACGTCTTGCCACCCCTTCATTCCGATTTAACAGACTTCCTGGATCAAGGAACAGAGACGTGGTGTTGGAACAGTGAAGCATTACAAGGGCTGGACATTAGGGTGTATGAACGCTGGACATTAGGGTGTATGAACAATACTGTTTACTCTACCTCTACCATCGATGCCGGGGAATAACGTTACCTATCATCCTACAGATGTTTGACGAGTACCCTCAAGCTACCAACCGAAATGTACTCGTGTATGACTGGGCCGCCGATCATTCCAATGTACAAGCCAAGTTCCGGGCTTAAGTTCTAGCCACAAGCCCCTGTTTCGGGCTTCAGTTTTCACGTGGCTGTTCTCACGTTGTTGCTGTTATTTATTATTGAATAAAAAAATATGAGATCTCAAAACCCTGTCTTGTGTTTTTTTCTTCATTTAATAGCGTAAAGTCCGTCTTTTCCATTATTTGAAAGAACCGTACAATTTTAATGAATGGTCCAGAAGAAAATGAGCGTGAGGAAATACGCATTTATACTTCAATATCAGCGGGATTCATATCAGTGTATTAGATACAGGAATGTCTATTAGGCCGCATTTCGCTTTTTTTGAACGGCCCTCGGCTGTACCATAACACCCCGGGCTTTATATTAGCCAGTACATACACGCTGGTCCGCAGGACTCGGCTCGCTCCGTAGATCACCGACTGACGTCATGATCTTCGCACACGGCCAACTAGCTACCAGCTCAGTGACGAATTTTCTGTTCTTTGAAAAATGTCGGGTTTAGAAAGAAAAAATAGCACTTGCCCTGCGAATTCCGCTCTGTAATTTTCACCAGACATTATATTAGGCTCAAGGTGTCCCCTATACATTTTTTAGCTTTGTACGACGCTTAATTTCAGTTCTAGCATCGATTTCACCCTCCTAAACTAACACAAAAATCGGGAACCCTCGTTCATCGCTCGCTCGCTATGGATTGGTTAATACGCTGATTGGCTGAAAAAGCTTCAATCCCTCACGAGCTTCTCGCGGCAATAAATGCAGCGTTTTGGCGCGACTTGATACCACAATACACAAATTTACTTCGACACGGACATTGTCACAGAAGATATCGCAATGGAGATAGTGAACGGGACGGGGTGGAGCTATTGGAGGTGAAAGAGACAGGGAAAGAGGATTGGGACAGGGAGATAGAGGAGGAGGCAGAAAAAAAGAAAACGAAAAAGACAAGATCAAGAAAAAGAGACAGAGCAAGAGAAAAAGAGAGAAAAGACGGAGGGAGGAGAAGGGCAGCAAAAGAAATAAAACAGGCGGGATTCCACGGCGTGCGTGGTTTTTTGTAGCGCCGGCACAGCCACCAGCAAGACCGAAGAAAACAGCTCGAATGTCCACGGGGGACGGCAGACGTCCCTTCCCGCGGCAGGAATTCCGACAAGTGCCGCGGGTCGCTACATCAACATACCGGGGGGAAGTGGTGCCACGGTCCGCCCCATTATACCCATTCGGTCCAGACAACCCGGCGACCCTGACCGTGTGGACCACTATTATAGTGTTTCAGGGGGGAGGTAAGGTGTCTTCCCCAGTCCTTTTCATGACTAATTCTTACGGCCCTTATCAAGGCCACTTTAGTCTCCCGAGACTTTCTTTCATAAGCACAATTATGGTTTTTTTCTTCCGAAATACCACTTAAAATTTTGCACCCTGGTACCGAGGGGTACTCTTTTTTATATGTTGTGTTCAAACAGCAACTCCATTAAAAAATTATTTGAAGCCTGGTACACTGACCATGTTCGTATACCGATCCGCAAAATAAAGGGTCCCCGGGTGAAAAATAAGGTCAAAATGCCCTGGTGTGTCCATGTTCGTATAGCCCGTAACCCCAAAACACACATTTACACACCCTTCCCGGGTATGCTCATATTGCTATAAAAAAAAAATAAAAAAAAATTTACAGGGCCCCCGCGTTTTTTTTTATTTCACAGGGGCTCGGTGAAAAAATTGAGCCTGTGCCAAAATCAAAATACAAAAGAAATATATGCATTGACTGGCACCCAATACCCCCACCCCGCTGGTACACAAGCCATATTGCTATACCGAGGCCATGCCTTTCACAGGGGCTTGGTGAAAAATTAAGCCTGAGACAAAATCAAAATACAAAACAAATATATGCATTGACTGACACCCGGTACCCCCACTCCGCGGATACACAGACCATATTGCTATAGAAAAATCGAGACCCTCACGTACACGGTATTTATCCAACCAGTGCAAACGATCTCTACCCGTAATGAAATTATCTCTACCGGTGCGTGAAGCGAGAAATTGTTAGATGTTGGAGAGGAGCATGCCCGGTCAAGGCAAAATAATCAGCCAAGCACCTGAAAGGTCTGTAAACCACATAGCACAGCGTACCCATATGAGTATCTAGATTTATATCACGTGCAAGCTAAAGCCTGATGTCTTTTCGTTATTTTTTAATTTGGGACACAGGATTGCCATGCCGATTAGAAAAATCGACTCCATCATCAAAGAATGGTCTATTTTAGGGCATATCTGACTGTACACCAGCTGTGTTTGTCCCTTTAATTATGGTTTATTGTTCAAGTAACTAAAATAATTAAGCCTCAAAGTCGTCCTGTTTGATTGGGAGAAGAATTTCAATCAAAATCACTATTCATTTTACAACGATCTCTACCATGAGTTTGTGATATGCATATTTTTCTGTGCTGAAGTTGACAACGATCTCTATCAGCGCTTACAGTGTTGGGATAGGCTACTCTGGGCGATTCATAAGCTGAAACCAATGAGTCTACAAGGGAAATCAATATAGACAAAATCATATTACCATGTTAGGGCGATCCCGCTAAAATGGAGGTAAAAGAGGTCGTTTGCTAAAAAGTAACTTGTTATTTATCTAATTTAATAGGCCAAATATCTGTCACGCTACTGAAACAACATTGATTGGTTCTTAAAATGGCAAATTGATTAAAGGACAAGGAACAATAGAGAGATTGATGCGCCTGAAGTTTTGAAGCATTGATTTCGAAGGAATCAAAGTTATTGAGCAAAAACGACCATTTTTTCCTCCATTTTATAGAGCGAGATCGCTCAAACATGGTAATATGATTTTGTCTTTATTGATTTTCATATATATTTATTGATAAGGGTCTCCCTAACATGATTACGTTGGGGGAAAAGAACAATGTGCTATCAACACGCTGATGCTTTCGACAAAAAGATACATTTACCGGTACACAAATGGTACGATGAGGCGGCATTTTGGCCTATACGTGGTGCGGTTAAAATCGAAAAAATAAAATGACTCCATTTAGATCTTTTTTTTTCAGGAAATAGTACATGCTACGAATTCCAATTTCATGTCATAACTATACGTAATCATAAAGCGATCGAGGTAGAACTTTCACATATTGTGTACATATATTTTCTATTGCCGTAACACAATTATTTTAGGACATTTCATCTTTCCGATGAGAGATGTTATCAGGGGAGTTAATGACCTCGCGAAAACTATGGAGATAGAAATACTCAAAGCTTTTTACATAAAAAAGTGGATCGACGACCCACAAAATTATTCGATGATAAAAAGATCGCATGACGGGAAACAGTGTTCAAAATATCAGCATAGCTCACATGACGGTTTCTGAGTTTGGAGATTGTTTCGTAGTCTTAAAATGCAATTTTCAACACCATACATTTGGATTAAATGTAAATTCAGATAAACTTTATTCATTTGTTATCGACTTTCCGTTGTGTTTATGATCCAATAAAAACAATGCACGCGGATATATCTGTAGGCCTATGCCTTGAATTCCTTGCCTTGCTGCGCAGAAAATGTATTTTCCATGATTTTGGCAAAAACACGTGTGACGTGATGATATTCGCGGGTATATACAGAAAAATCTATATCTAAGACCCTTTAATTTATTTAAGTTGTTCTACTGATCAACACCTCCGCTACTCACATCACAAAATCTAGGGTTGGTCACTGGACAACGTTTCGACTCTCAGAAAGTGTTAAATTGGAATTGTTGTATTTAACACTATAAATGTCCGAGAATTGACAAAAAGCGTTGAAAAAAGAGTTTTATATCCGGCATTATATTGCAGTATGATGAGCAATACAACACTATACAAGTGTTAAATTCAGCCTGGTAAAGTGTAGTATAATGTTAGATATTTTTTCAACACTTTCTGGGAGTGTTACAAATATAACAGCTTATATGATGGTGTAACTCCTCGGACATTAATAATGTTAAATAAAACGCTTTTATTTTAAGAGTGTTGAGATCATCTTCATTATATCAAGCCAATTTCTTCGTTCTCACTTCGAACCTTCGGACGAAGGTCACATTGTGTACCGGTACGTAATTTACCGAGCTCCCAATGACAAGACCGAACTGACTCGATCATCTTTCGTGCGTGCGTGTGCAACTTGGGATCAGACAAATCCGCACAATATATCTTTGGTTCTAGGCCTGTTCATACGACTTGATTTGTAGATTTTTGTTCAACACTTTCCATGCACCGAACCTGTAGAGATAGTTGTCAGGAATTGGTAGAGATCGTTGTAATTCTAATTTCCAAAAAATACATTGAGCACACATATTTTCACATAAACTTGCTCAGTTTTACCCGTATATGTGAAATTTGACTATTTGTGACTATTTGACAATATTTCGTTATAAAGTAGCCCCTTTCTATCAGGATTTCAATTTAAGACATTAAAGACCGGAAAATTTCATCACATTCGCAATACTGAATCGTCGATGGGGCGATCGGTGTCCCTGATTATGAAATAATCAGAGGACGCACGTTTGAAACAAGAGCGAAATATATTTCCTCGTACATTTAGGCGTACGCTGCGCTATATCATTCCGAGTATTACTCCGGTCTTCCTGACAAAATAAGCTGAAATTGGTACATACCACTGTTCGTAAACCCGTAATATTAGCTGGTGGAGATCGTTGTGCAGATGGTAGAGGTCGTTTGCACTGGTAGAGATCTGTTAGGATAAAGACCGTGACGCAGTGTTGTTTACATTCACTCGGCTCCTCGTTTTTATGGGATTACTGTGGATCTACGTGGATTGATACGCTATGTTTGTACAGAACTGTGCATGAAGGTATGGTGGAACAATTTTGATTCATGATTTATCCCAAATGTGTTTCCTATCGGCGGACCAAGTCCAGATGCCATGAGTGGCGAAGTTGAAATCGGTCAAATAAAGCCGCCATGTTACCAGTGAACACCATTACGGTGTGCGTCGTTGACTACCAGTGAGGCTCCATACGGTCGACTATTAATACCGATCAGGCGAATGCTGAAGACCAATCTGAAGATAAATCTTATGACGATGACAGGATTCCATCGGACTACCCTACGCAACCTATCATAAACAAGCTGCTATGCTATATGACTGACAAAATAGATATTCTCCCAGTTGATACCATTGTGAAACTGTGCGAAGATGTTTACAGTGAAGAAGTCCAAGAAGTCCAAGAAGTCAAAGATATGCTGTTCAAGTGCTGTAAAAAACTCCTGTCAGGAAAATACCGAAAACGAACTGGTCCTAACAAAAATGTGTGACTTCGCTGCAAGATATAGCAAGGATGTTGCAGGAAATAGAACCAGAAAACATGCCTTGCTTTGTTGCTAAAAGTCTCAGCAGACTCCCCCCCCCATCCCGCCCCCGTGTCGCTCAACCAGGTAGATGGGTCTTCGCTCAAGGTTTGAAAGACATGCATGTACCACAAGAATTGGTGGGAAACCCCCAACGACTATCATAGCACTTTAGGCGAAGGTCGAGGGCCCGCCTAAGCCCCGGAAGCTCCGGGGTCCTAGATCGCCGGAGATGCGTTCTAAGCGTTTTCCCGGTATTATATTTTATTCTCCTTGTCACCTTGAAAAAACAATAATAATGCGTGGTGAGTACCACACCCCCAAAGTGTTCATCAAGGCGTTGTGTGATCTCATGGAGGGATAGATCGGTCGCCGGGTGGGTAGCAAGACAGAACCCCTCCTGTTCAAAGATTCTGTTTTCCTGTCGTTTAACGAATACAATCAAAAGTTCCAATTGAGACTGACTGCCAACGTGGGTATAGAATTCAGCAACGTCCTAAAACAACTGTTAGGACTGCGTGAAAATGTGTATGCGGGTCCTACCGAAGTAGGCTTCACTGCCCAGTCCACCTACAGTACAATGGACATGCGTGGGGGTTTGTACGGCCTGTACATCTACTCAGACGTGGACGATGCACACATTGTCGGAGACAGCAACGTACCTCTACGACGCGTCTACCCAGTGAAAGGCATGCAAGTACGGTGATCAAGTTACCCACAGTTTCAAGCACATTGTTTATCTACCGGTCGGTCAAACCGATATTAGCTCCATCATCATCGATATAAGAGACGATACCGGTTTACTTTGCATAATGAAGATGCCTTATCAATGCAATACATCCAGTTACATCGATCATTACATCAAACAAGCCGGGGGTAGTCTACCCATATTCAGCGTGCGAACATGGCATTGGCAATATACTCGGCAGCATCGTCGAAACTTTTCTTCCGATGGTGACGCGTGACGTCAAAGCGGTCGGCAAACAAGCGGTACGAGGCGGTCTATAAGTCCTGGGGGATGCGTTCAGTGGTGTACCGGTTCGTCAGACTGTCAAACGCCGAGCTGAAGAATCCGGAAGAGTCTTGGTCGCCAAAGCCCAACGTGTCATGCGCTCAAATTATAAAAGACCTGTGGTCCCGAGATAGCACACCAGTCGACGACCGAACAAGCGACGACGCACACAGAAGACCCGAGACATCTTTGCGTAATACATCGCTTTCATCCACGTAGAGTCGTGTCCTTCTACAAACAGTGAATTTGTTTTGTGGACCGTGCCACCTACCCAGACCAGTGCCGAGGAGGGCCAATGGGTGGAACATTTACCCCTTTTCAGCATTACAGCCGCAGGCCCCATTGAATTTACCATCACCAACGCTGATACGACATACCTGGATTTAGTACATACGCACCTGTATGTGAAAGCTAAAATCATCAATAAAGATGCGCAAGTGGGTCCAGTGAATCTCTGGCTCCATTCGCTATTCCAGCAAGGGGATATATCACGCAGTGCGTCGACGAACACGTATCCATACCGGGCCTATATTGAAACACTGTTATCCTACGGGCGTGACGCTAAAAAGTCATATTTGACAGCACCGTTGTTCTACCGAGATACCCCAGGCAAGATGGAGGCGCGTCCTGATAAGCTTGGATGGGCAGAGAGAATGGAATTCACGGCACATCTGCATGCAAACTTATTCATTCAGGACCGCTATCTCTTGAACGGAGTACCTGTCAAAATACGACTAGTGCGCGCAACGCCAGCGTTTGTCTTAATGGCCCCGAATGACGACCTCGTGTATAACATTTTCATCCAAGAGGCCAGTTGGTTTGTACGCAAAGTGAAACCGAGCCCAGGTGTACAATTGGGGCACATTGGAGCCTTGGAGAAAAAACCCAGCCCAGTAGCCTATCCGCCGAGTACAGACCAAAGTTTTTTCCGTCCCTAAGGGTAACAACAGCACTTCCCCTACAACCCAAGTTCGGAGCGAACAATTACATCCGGAGCTATCTGAGCAATCGGCCAAATCAACCCGGACGAAGGGAATATGATTAACAGAGAAGATTTTGGAAAAAGTTATACATTATTCTGTTTCGATCTCACACCCACCTTAGACAACGATCATCAGCTGAGTCTCGTCACGAAAGGCAGCTTACCCTTGGAACTGCATTTCGGAATACCTTTACCGCGAACCATCAATGGGATTTGCTACGCTGAGTTTGACAACATTATTCAATCGATAAAAGCCGTAACGTTCTGTGTGAATACGCCACTTAACATGGATACAGAGCAGATTACCACCGTGCTGCAAAACGATCCGTGGACACGTACGGTGTTTCAAGGGGTGTTTGCCCGAAACGTCATATCCCCACATTACAAATATCCTGCCGCCTACGTCCTCAACACAGACCCGATGGAGCGGCTCGGTCAACATTGGGTGGCCGTGTACTTGACAGAACAGCAGGGCGAATACTTCGATGCGTACGTCTTGCCACCCCTTCATTCCGATTTAACAGACTTCCTGGATCAAGGAACAGAGACGTGGTGTTGGAACAGTGAAGCATTACAAGGGCTGGACATTAGGGTGTATGAACGCTGGACATTAGGGTGTATGAACAATACTGTTTACTCTACCTCTACCATCGATGCCGGGGAATAACGTTACCTATCATCGTACAGATGTTTGACGAGTACCCTCGAGCTACCGACCGAAATGTACTCGTGTATGACTGGGCCGCCGATCATTCCAATGTACAAGCCAAGTTCCGGGCTTAAGTTCTAGCCACAAGCCCCTGTTTCGGGCTTCAGTTTTCACGTGGTTGTTCTCACGTTGTTGCTGTTATTTATTATTGAATAAAAAAATATGAGATCTCAAAACCCTGTCTTGTGTTTTTTTCTTCATTTTAATAGCGTAAAGTTCGTCTTTTCCATTATTTGAAAGAACCGTACAATTTAATGAATGGGCCAGAAGAAAATGAGCGTGAGGAAATACGCATTTATACTTCAATATCAGCGGGATTCATATCAGTGTATTAGATACAGGAATGTCTATTAGGCCGCATTTCGCTTTTTTTGAACGGCCCTCGGCTGTACCATAACACCCCGGGCTTTATATTAGCCAGTACATACACGCTGGTCCGCAGGACTCGGCTCGCTCCGTAGATCACCGACTGACGTCATGATCTTCGCACACGGCCAACTAGCTTCCAGCTCAGTGACGAATTTTCTGTTCTTTGAAAAATGTCGGGTTTAGAAAGAAAAAATAGCACTTGCCCCGCGAATTCCGCTCTGTAATTTTCACCAGACATTATATTAGACTCAAGGTGTCCCCTATAATTTTTTTAGCTTTGTACGGCGCTTAATTTCAGTTCTAGCATCGATTTCACCCTCCTAAACTAACACAAAAATCGGGAACCCTCGTTCATCGCTCGCTCGCTATGGATTGGCTAATACGCTGATTGGCTGAAAAAGCTTCAATCCCTCACGAGCTTCTCGCGGCAATAAATGCAGCGTTTTGGTGCGACTTGATACCACAATACACAAATTTATTTGGACACGGACATTGTAACAGAAGATATCGCAATGGAGATAGTGAACGGGACGGGGTGGAGCTATTGGAGGTGAAAGAGACAGGGAAAGAGGATTGGGACAGGGAGATAGAGGAGGAGGCAGCAAAAAAAGAAAACGAAAAAGACAAGATCAAGAAAAAAAGAGACAGAGTAGGAGACAGAAAAAAGACAAGATCAAGAAAAAGAGACCGAGCTAGAGAAAAAGAGAGAAAAGACGGAGAGAGGAGAAGGGCAGCAAAAGAAATAGTTCAATCATGAACGTCGCTCGCATGGGCTTACTCCGTTCAACTCAGCCCAATAGGGAACAATGGAGCAGTTTCCCCACAGATTTTATCGGGGCGATGAGGACTCGATTTTCTCGGAGTTCGTCCCGCTTTTAGCTCTGCGGTGGCTAGATAAACATCTTGCAAATATTCTACGACACTAACTTCAGAAAATCTTTGCGAAATAAAGACAAATCTTACCTTAGACGACCAACATCCGTGAAATCCAAACGACGATAGACTGTGCGCGTGCAAGAAACGTTCCAATTTTACGCGCGGTTACAGGTTCTTAAAAAGCGATATCGTGCACGGAAACGGACTGAATTGAATCTGCCCAAAAGAATTAGATTCCAGCGGACAAGAAACCGCGATGGAAATATAGATCGAAATATATATATAAGTTCTCTTCCCACTCTCTCACAAAAAAAAGTAGTGGCGTTAATGAGCAAACGCTGCATTGACAGATTTAACAACATTATATCATTTAAACTTTTATTCACATACTGAATTGTACACATTTTCATATATTAAGGAGGGAAATGTTCTGGAATCAGAGCAAGTGATATTTTATTTGAGCTCAATTCGTAGAATTTGCTTTTATTTCCATCACGGTTTCTTGTTCCTGGAATGCATGCTTTTGAGTGGATTCAATTCAGCCCGTTTCCGTGCACGATACCACTTTTTGAAAACATGTAACCGAGGGTGAATTTGGAACGTTTTCTCGCGCGCGCAGTCTACCGTCATTTGGATTTCACTGATGTTGGTCGTCTGAGGTAAGATTTGTCTTTATTTCGCAAAGATTTTCTGAAATTAGTGACGTAGAATATTTGTAAGATGTTTATCTAGCCACAGCAGAGCTAAAAGCGGGAGGAACTCCAAGAAAATCCGAGAAAATCGAGTCCACAGCGCCCCGATAAAATCTGTGGGGAAACTGCTCCATTGTTCCCTATTGGGCTGAGTTGAACGGAGTAAGCCCATGCGAGCGACGTTCATGATTTAACTACAAAAGAAATAAAACAGGCGGGATTCCACGACGTGCGTGGTTTTTTGTAGCGCCGGCACAGCCACCAGCAAGACCGAAGAAAACAGCTCGAATGTCCACGGGGGACGGCAGACGTCCCTTCCCGCGGCAGGAATTCCGACAAGTGCCGCGGGTCGCTACATCAACATACCGGGGGGAAGTGGTGCCACGGTCCGCCCCATTATACCCATTCGGTCCAGACAACCCGGCGACCCTGACCGTGTGGACCACTATTATAGTGTTTCAGGGGGGAGGTATGGTGTCTTCCCCAGTCATTTTCATGACTAATTCTTACGGCCCTTATCAGGGCCACTTTAGTCTCCCGAAAGAGAGACTTTCTTTCATAAGCACAATTATGTTTTTTTTCTTCCGAAATACCATTTAAAATTTTGCACCCTGGTACCGAGGGGTACTCTTTTTTATATGTTGTGTTCAAACAGCAACTCCATTAAAAAATTATTTGAAGCCTGGTACACTGACCATGTTCGTATACCGATCCGCAAAATAAAGGGTCCCCGGGTGAAAAATAAGGTCAAAATGCCTTGGTGTGTCCATGTTCGTATAGCCCGTAACCCCAAAACACACATTTACACACCCTTCCCTGGTATGCTCATATTGCTATAAATAAAAAAAAAAAAAATAATTTTTTTTTTACAGGGCCCCCGCGTTTTTTTTTATTTCACAGGGGCTCGGTGAAAAAATTGAGCCTGTGCCAAAATCAAAATACAAAAGAAATATATGCATTGACTAGCACCCAATACCCCCACCCCACTGGTACACAAGCCATATTGCTATACCGAGGCCATGCCTTTCACTGGGGCTCGGTGAAAAATTAAGCCTGCGCCAAAATAAAAATACAAAACAAATATATGCATTGACTGACACCCGGTACCCCCACTCCGCTGATACACAGACCATATTGGTATAGAAAAATCGAGATCCTCACGCACACGGTATTAATCCAACCAGTGCAAACGATCTCTACCCGTAATGAAATTATCTCTACCGGTGCTAGCTAAGATTCATAGCGTTTCCCTTCCCTCACCGCTATGCCGACGACAAATACATTTCCCTGGTGGTAACTCGAACATCTCCATGGCGCACTTATTATTACCTTTGCGCCCTATTGGATCTTCATTAACTTGAGAAAAAGGGCCGCCGTGAATAAAAATACCATAATCGATGTTGTGATCATCATCCCCTGTATACACGGGGTCTATTATGACGGAAATGCCCATCTTCTTGACCCTCGATTTCAGGTGATTTTGAGGCTCCATAGGGATAATTTTAACGTCTGTAGTTAATTTTTGATCGACGAATGACCATTTAGTCTGCCATTTCTGTATTTTTATTCATGGCGGCCCATTTTCTCAAGTTAATGAAGGTCCAATAGGGCGCAAAGGTAATAATAAGTGCGCCATGGAGATGTTCGTGTTACCACCAGGGAAATGTATTTGTCATCGGCATAGCGGTGAGGGAAGGGAGACGCTATGAATCTTAGCTATACCGGTGCGTGAAGCGAGAAATTGTTAGATGTTGGAGAGGAGCATGCCCGGTCAAGGCAAAATAATCAGCCAAGCACCTGAAAGGTCTGTAAACCACATAGCACAGCGTACCCATATGAGTATCTAGATTTATAGCACGTGCAAGCTAAAGCCTGATGTCTTTTCGTTATTGTCGGGTTTACCAAGGGTAAACCCTACATTAGTATCACTTTTCAGTTTTTCTTTTTCCTTCTGCACATGTGTAGTTTTGATCTCCTGCCCGGAGACTGTTCTCATTTGATGCCCCTTACAGCATTCACAACAGGCCTCGCACAAGCCATGCAATTCCAGGCGCTAAGAGTAATGGAATTTCGTTCAAAGGACATGAAAAGTCAGAGGAAATATATGTACAGAGTCCGGGAAAATGAGTGGAAAAAGCTAAGTTATTCTCTGAAGTTCAGCGAAATTTATTGCGGAATAAAAATCCAAACAGCCGTGAAACGTGTTTGCTGGTGACCCTTCGCCAGATTGGAACGAGGTCAGACAGCTCATTTACATATTTTGTGTAGTCCATTGGTTGAACTAAACTCGTGACTGTTTCCCGCTGAATTAATATTCATATTCTATGACGTGTATTGGTCGAGGTCATAATGTCGACAGCTGATTGGCTCACGCTCTTGACATCTGTACTAATTTACGTATCAGAACAGTCGCCATTTGAACTGGTCAAATTGCAGTCGCCATTGTTCGTTGGTTTGGAATTTAGCTTTGGGCTAATTTTGCCGATGCCGGGAAAATGCAAATTTAGTGAACATTGGCTGAGACTGGATGATTATAACTGTGGTTGTCCCGTCACGGTGAGAGGACAGCAACGTACACGGTGTGTCAAACAAATGTGGATCTGTCCAATATCGGCGATGGTCCTTTACGGAGCCATACAAAAATTACAGGATACACAAACTTTACACACATATTCTTGAGGTTGTTCTATAACTATATGGCACTTTATGAATTATTATTACGAATATGAATTTTAATATTTTTGAACATTTTTCAATCTTTGGTAAGCTACCTTACAACAAAAGTTATGATTCATATATAGTGCAAGATCACAAAGATGATCTTCACTTTAGATAGGGAATCGTCCTCAATGCGTTTTTGATACACACAGCTGGTGGGGCTAATTTTTGTCTAAAAAGCACCAAATTGACCATTTGAATAGATAAAGATAAAGAATAATCAAGACCTACAGACAAACACAACCAGACTTACAGTGGTTCAAACCTGCCGTATTTTGCACTTTTCGGTGCATTTACAGTCGACATTTTCTCTCCAAAATTCTCGTTGCAAAATTATGACACCTTTAACCAAAATCATATTTAGACTTATTTGTTGGTCAAAATAGCTAAAATTGGTTTTGGTTAAAGGTGTCCTATTTTTGTAACAAGAGAAAATCCGCACCGAAAAGTGCCTAAAAATACGAAAATAAGCCAACTTACCAACTTTAGTGAGCCATAAATCCGTGTTCGTGCATCTGCAGTCCTTCATTATTTCGGGTCTTATAATTCAGCATGAAGGCTGTACAAAATGGTCCATTTCATATCCCTTTGATAAAAGTGAAAGTTTGGCCCTTCAAACCGAACAGCTTGAGGACGATTACCTATGTCAAGCGAACACCACCATTCTTCCCAAATATGGGACTAATAAACTCCTCTGATGCAAGTAAACCCGACATCAGTACTTTAAGTACTTTGATTTTTTAATTTGGGACACAGGATTGCCATGCCGATTAGGAAAATCGACTCCATCATCAAAGAATGGTCTATTTTAGGGCATATCTGACTGTACACCAGCTGTGTTTGTCCCTTTAATTATGGTTTATTGTTCAAGTAACTAAAATAATTAAGCGTCAAAGTCGTCCTGTTTGATTGGGAGAAGAATTTCAATCAAAATCACTATTCATTTTACAACGATCTCTACCATGAGTTTGTGATATGCATATTTTTCTGTGCTGAAGTTGACAACGATCTCTATCAGCGCTTACAGTGTTGGGATAGGCTATACTCTGGGCGATTCATAAGCTGAAACCAATGAGTCTACAAGGGAAATCAATATAGACAAAATCATATTACCATGTTAGGGCCATCCCGCTAAAATGGAGGTAAAAGAGGTCGTTTGCTAAAAAGTAACTTGTTATTTATCTAATTTAATAGGCCAAATATCTGTCACGCTACTGAAACAACATTGATTGGTTCTTAAAATGGCAAATTGATTAAAGGACAAGGAACAATAGAGAGATTGATGCGCCTGAAGTTTTGAAGCATTGATTTCGAAGGAATCAAAGTTATTGAGCAAAAACGACCATTTTTTCCTCCATTTTATAGAGCGAGATCGCTCAAACATGGTAATATGATTTTGTCTTTATTGATTTTCATATATATTTATTGATAAGGGTCTCCCTAACATGATTACGTTGGGGGAAAAGAACAATGTGCTATCAACACGCTGATGCTTTCGACAAAAAGATACATTTACCGGTACACAAATAAAGGCGATTTGAAATTGAAAAAAAGAGATGGTACGATAAGGCGGCATTTTGGCCTATACGTGGTGCGGTTAAAATCGAAAAAATAAAATGACTCCATTTAGATCTTATTTTTTCAGGAAATAGTACATGCTACGAATTCCAATTTCATGTCCTAACTATACGTAATCATAAAGCGATCGAGGTAGAACTTTCACATATTGTGTACATATATTTTCTATTGCCGTAACACAATTAATTTAGGACATTTCATCTTTCCGATGAGAGATGTTATCAGGGGAGTTAATGACCTCGCGAAAACTATGGAGATAGAAATACTCAAAGCTTTTTACATAAAAAAGTGGATCGACGACCCACAAAATTATTCGATGATAAAAAGATCGCATGACGGGAAACAGTGTTCAAAATATCAGCATAGCTCACATGACGGTTTCTGAGTTTGGAGATTGTTTCGTAGTCTTAAAATGCAATTTTCAACACCATACATTTGGATTAAATGTAAATTCAGATAAAATTTATTCATTTATTATCGACTTTCCGTTGTGTTTATGATCCAATAAAAACAATGCACGCGGATATATCTGTATAGGGCCTATGCCTTGAATTCCTTGCCTTGCTGCGCAGAAAATGTATTTTCCATGATTTTGGCAAAAACACGTGTGACGTGATGATATTCGCGGGTATATACAGAAAAATCTATATCTAAGACCCTTTAATTTATTTAAGTTGTTCTACTGATCAACACCTCCGCTACTCCCACCACAAAATCTAGGGTTGGTCACTGGACAACGTTTCGACTCTCAGAAAGTGTTAAATTGAAATTGTTGTATTTAACACTATAAATGTCCGAGAATTGACAAAAAGCGTTGAAAAAAGAGTTTTATATCCGGCATTATATTGCAGTATGATGAGCAATACAACACTATACAAGTGTTAAATTCAGCCTAGTAAAGTGTAGTATAATGTTAGATATTTTTTCAACACTTTCTGAGAGTGTTACAAATATAACAGCTTATATGATGGTGTAACTCCTCGGACATTAATAATGTTAAATAAAACGCTTTCATTTTAAGAGTGTTGAGATCATCTTCATTATATCAAGCCAATTTCTTCGTTCTCATTTCGAACCTTCGGACGAAGGTCACATTGTGTACCGGTACGTAATTTACCGAGCTCCCAATGACAAGACCGAACTGACTCGATCATCTTTCGTGCGTGCGTGTGCAACTTGGCATCAGACAAATCGGCACAATATATCTTTGGTTCTAGGCCTGTTCATACAACTTGATTTGTAGATTTTTGTTCAACACTTTCCATGCACCGAACCTGTAGAGATAGTTGTCAGGAATTGGTAGAGATCGTTGTAATTCTAATTTCCAAAAAGTACATTGAGCACACATATTTTCACATAAACTTGCTCAGTTTTACCCGTATATGTGAAATTTGACTGGAATTTGACAATATTTCGTTAAAAGTAGCTCCTTTTTATCAGGATTTCAATTCAAGACATTAAAGACCGGAAAATTTCATCACATTCGCAATACTGAATCGTCGATGGGGCGATCGGTGTCCCTGATTATGAAATAATCAGCTCTAGGACGCACGTTTGAAACAAGAGCGAAATATATTTCCTCGTACATTTAGGCGTACGCTGCGCTATATCATTCCGAGTATTACTCAGGTCTTCCTGACAAAATAAGCTGAAATTGGTACATACCACTGTTCGTAAACCCGTAATATTAGCTGGTGGAGATCGTTGTGCAGATGGTAGAGGTCGTTTGCACTGGTAGAGATCTGTTAGGATAAAGACCGTGACGCAGTGTTGTTTACATTCACTCGGCTCCTCGTTTTTATGGGATTACTGTGGATCTACGTGGATTGATACGCTATGTTTGTACAGAACTGTGCATGAAGGTATGGTGGAACAATTTTGATTCATGATTTATCCCAAATGTGTTTCCTATCGGCGGACCAAGTCCAGATGCCATGAGTGGCGAAGTTGAAATCGGTCAAATAAAGCCGCCATGTTACCAGTGAACACCATTACGGTGTGCGTCGTTGACTACCAGTGAGGCTCTATACGGTCGACTATTAATACCGATCAGGCGAATGCTGAAGACCAATCTGAAGATAAATCTTATGACGATGACAGGATTCCATCGGACTACCCTACGCAACCTATCATAAACAAGCTGCTATGCTATATGACTGACAAAATAGATATTCTCCCAGTTGATACCATTGTGAAACTGTGCGAAGATGTTTACAGTGATGTTGAAGTCCAAGAAGTCAAAGATATGCTGTTCAAGTGCTGTAAAAAACTCCCTGTCAGGAAAATACTGAAAACGAACTGGTCCTAACAAACGTGTGACTTCGCTGCAAGATATAGCAAGAATGTTGCAGGAAACAGAACCAGAAAACATGCCTTGTTTTGTTGCTAAAAGTCTCCGCAGACTCCCCCGTGTCGCTCAACCAGATAGATGTATCCACACTTATGGGCTCATACTAAAGGAAGGCCGTGGGGAAGGCGGCCTTCCGAAAGGAAGGCGGTGGATAAAAACATATGATTACAAGGCTTAGCGGGGGATAATTTATGCCTAGATGTATTGTGTAAATTTATACCGATTTCATATATTTGCAGTACCCACAACGTCGTACGGCCACATGAATCGCGGATAATACTCCACGGCCGTCCCGGCTGGCAAAAATCAAAATGGCGGCCGGCTGGGAAGGCGGGTGCATCGAAAAACCGGATCGCTTCTCAATTTACAAATACGGAAATGAGCATTAATATAGGCTACTAGGAAGGCTTCGCCTTATTCAAAGAAACGCGAATGAAACACAAATTTGATTCAACTGTTTTATTGAATAATAATAATAATTAACAATAATAAGAAAATAAAGGTTATGTACAATTGTGTCTGTAGAAAGTTATAATACAAATTAATCCCCATGTGTCTCGCAATCAAATCAATTTTATAGTGAATGTGGAGTTTGTTATGGGCCAATCATAGTTCTCGAATTGTTGAAGTACGGGTTTATGGTTCTCATATAGCTTGAAATTTACTTTGATATATTTGATAAATAAAAACTTCAAAGACCTGCTATTGTAGGTGTCTATACATTTGATTTATTCGATGATACCGCTTATTTGTTTTGTTTTTTTCACTGATTGCACATTTGTGGACTCGATAGGCCACAGTGTGTTGACTATTGTCTCCGTACTCGTTCTTGATCACCGGCCGGCCACAGTAGATAATAGGAGACAATATAATCCATGCAGACTTTGATCTTTATTATGCTCATTCGTTAGGAAAGTTAGCTATTAGTGACATCTTTGAGTACTAAACAACAAAGCGGTTAGCCAATACAATAATAAAATAAAGTATCTAATGAAGTCATATCAAAAGAAGTGTCGAGAGCGCTAAAAGTGGACAATACATGCATTTAATTTTCACAATCCAAAATACAACTTCTTTTCATTGTTAACTGATTCATTTTAAATCAATTCATTATGAAAATAACACCGAATAAACGCTGATCTAAATTCATATTTGAATTCATATTCACTTTAACATTTGTTAATTCATTCACTAGTCCGTAAGTATATTAATGTTCATTTCCGTATTTGTAAATTGAGAAGCGATCCGGTTTTTCGATGCACTCGCCTTCCCAGCCGGCCGCCATTTTGATTTATTGTGAAGTATTATCCGCGATTCATGTGGCCGTACGGCGTTGTGGGTACCTACAAATATTTGAAATCGGCATAAATTTACACAAGTAATACATCTAGGCATAAATTATCCCCCGCTAAGCCTTGTAGCATATGTTTTTAGCCACCGCCTTCCTTTCGGAAGGCCGCCTTCTCCACGGCCTTCCTTTAGTATGAGCCACACTTATGCGTGAGGTAAATGGTGTTAAACTTCAGATGTCTGACATTGTGGGTAAAATGGATGATCTGAGCTCTAATCAGTTTGATGTTCACAAAAAACTTGACCGTCCAAGCAATAAATGCGAGAATGGTTCGCCTAGGACAAAAAAAAATCAAAAAAATCTCATGAGCTTTTCCCGCTGACTACCAATGTTGAGACATCTATTACTATGTGTAATGTGGCCACCCAGGTTTCAATTGGTACGAGTGATGAAAACGAGGCTGGTGGGACTCCCACCGTAGACGCCGTTCCCTGTCCAGGGTCCACTATTGAAAGCAGCATCAGGCATGATACTTCCACCAGGAGCGATTTAACGTCCCCGATTGATAACGGCCTTCGTACCGTTATTGAAACCAGGTTTGATAATGACGCAGATTCTCTGGGTATCGCACGTTCACATGTGAATAACGCGTCCTGTTCCTATGCTAAGGTTTTATCGACGGCCCCAAACTCAAATGTGTGCAAGGGGTCCAACAGTGCGATATCATGTAAAGTTACTACTGTGACACGAAACAAACTTAAACCAGCCATTCAGCAATCGAAGTCTGGTTTACGTGGAACGAGATGCTACCCTCCAGTTGAGCTTTTCGTGAAGAGGCTGGCTCCAGAAACATCTTCTGATGACGTCATAAGTTGCATGCAATGTCACTCTGGCGTAGAAGTTGAATGTGAGAAGCTGGAGACTAAATTCAACTCGTACTTGTCTTTCAAACTACAAGTAAGTGGCAAATACTCCAAATCCATGCTGAATCGGGATTACTGGCCTGACGAAGTTCTTGTACGTTAGTAGTAGGGAAAAGCTATTAAAGGTCGTTTTTTCCAGGGAGGTAACTCTTGGTTCCTTTTTTCCGCCAGGGGGCGCTCTTGCAGGTATGACGTCACTTCCGGCCTGGGTGAATGGGGCGTGACCTGTGAACATGATAGGACATGTACTGACCTGTCTGTGGGGTTTTTCCCTACAATGTCGTTCACCTTCGTGTTTTTTCGGTGAGGTCCGATGGGTACGTCCGTGTCTTTTCGGTGAGGTCCGTGGGAACATGATAGGCCATGTACTGACCTGTCTGTGGGGTTTTCCCACAATGTCGTTCACCTCCGTGTCTCTTACCATGGGTTGTGGGGTCTCGTTTTTAATTTCTCATTAAAAATATGGCAACACAATATATCAGCAGCATATAGATATTCCAATGGATACTAATTGTGGACCCCTGTTGGCTGACCTGTATCTGTTTTCTTATGAATATGACTATATGCCGGCGCTTTCAAAAACCGATCCATTCAAAGCCCGTTCCTTCTCATTCACCAAACGCTATATAGACGATCTTCTCGCTGTGGATAATCGCTATATAAATGACGCAGTGAAGGATATATATCCACCTTCACTGGATTTGAAGGAAACTACAGACAGCCCTACAGGCACATCATATTTAGATCTATATCGCTATAAAAATGAAGCGGGCATTCTCTCTCGTCGACTTTATGACAAAAGAGATGATTACAATTTCGATATCGTAAACTATCCCTTTCTGGACAGTAATATTCCAGTGGGACCTGCATATGGCGTATACATATCTCGCTTAGTAGCATTTTCTAGATCCTGTGTTAAATGTGACGATTTTAATCAACGTCACAAAACATTGTTACAGAAAGTTATAAAACAGGGCTATTCCACCAAACGCCTCCACTCAAAGTTTCTCCAATTTGGCGATACATATCGCACGCTGATAAAAACATACGAACGTAGCGTGCAAGATCTATGGCGCTACGTTTCGTAACTTGTGTCTAATTCCGCTTAACCCGGGGCTAGGGGCCGTATGAACCCATGTACTTCAAGATCCTCATGGTACTCATATGAACGGTCACAATCCAAGCGTGACTGAGATACATCATTCTTTAGATGACTTTACAACGAATATTATGGATTAAGAATACTGATCAGCGATACGGATTTGATATTTTTGGAACATCATGATGTCTTGCCGGCATCATTGAAAACTGTTGACCGCTTCTCTCTTGCCTATGTTTATGTATACTATGATTGTCTTTTTGAATTTGGTGCTAATACTGTTATATGGAATAGGTCTTGGATTATGGACGCGGATATTCTCTAATGGACGACGGCTGAATTATGGATGACGGATTAGACGCTTGTAATTCTCGTCTCGCCGAGAAAAACACAATGGGAAGGGTTCCGGAGCGAATCGGTGAAATTTTTGGGAAAAGTCTCCGAGGTCTGTATATAGCCTCATACTGGCTATATGGGGGGGAGGTGGTCAATCTTTTTTGTGGGTGTTACTATGGGTTGTGGGGTCTCGTTTTTCTCGTTTCGCCGAGAAAAACACAATGGGAGGGTTCCGGAGCGAATCGGTGAAAATTTTGGGAAAAGTCTCCGAGGTCTGTATATAGGCTCATACTGGCTATATGGGGGGAGAGGAGGGGTGGTCAATTTTTTTGTCGGTGTTACTATGGGTTGTGGGGTCTCGTTTTTCTCGTTTCGCCGAGAAAAACACAATGGGAGGGGTCCCGGAGCGAATCGGTGAAATTTTGGGGAAAAGCCACCGAGGTCTGTATATAGGCTCATACTGACTATATGGGGGGAGGGGAGGGGAGGGGTGGTCAATTTTTTGTCGGTGTTACTATGGGTTGTGGGGTCTCGTTTTTCTCGTTTCGCCGAGAAAAACACAATGGGAGGGGTTCCGGATCGAAACGGTGAAATTTTTGGGAAAAGTCACCGAGGTCTGTATATAGGCTCATACTGGCTATATGGAGGGGAGGGGAGGGGTGGTCAAATTTTTTGTGGGTGTTACTATGGGTTGTGGGGTCTCGTTTTTCACGTCTTACCGAGAAAAACACAATGGGAGGGGTCCCGGAGCGAATCGGTGAAATTTTTGAGAAAAGTCACCGAGGTTTGTATATAGCCTCATGTAGTCCTTACTGGCTATATGGGGGTATAGGTTCAACCTGGGAAATTCACACACGTTCATTGTGATATGGGTTGTTTGGTCTTGTTTTTCACGTCTCGTCATTTACAACACGATGGGAAGGGTCCTGGAGCGAAACGGTGAAATTTTTGGAAAAGTACCATATAGCCCATATAGTCCCATACTGGCTATTTGGGGTAGAGAGGGACCATCTTTGGTCCGAATGCGTCGTGTGAGGTGTCATTTTGTAGCTCTCGGGGTGTGGACCCCGATTTGAGGGATGTTCACGTCATCTGTGACGTCATTGGTGACGTCATCAGTACGAGTAATAGCCAAAGTGGACATTTTGTGGCAGTGAAGGAAGGTATTTGGCGTAGAGAGGGACCATCCTTGGTCCGAATGCGTCGTGTGAGGTGTCATCTTGTAGCAACGACCGCCAACGCCAAGCTTAACGCTTCAACGCCCTGGTGAAATAGCTCAGAAGTTCTGATTTTCTAGATATTCCATGGAATTGTCACTAATTCTTCGAAATGTAGTGACGCCCGTCAACGCTCGTAGTTACGCCTTAACGCTCTAACATAACGCCTTGATGCCATGATATAGACCGGAGAGAGAACAACAAAAACAACAAGGATGACACTTGAGAGAACACCAACAACAAGTTTTTTTTCATATAGCTTATTTTCCCCAATGTTACATCATAACCACGCTGGGGGAGCCGCGTTGGGTATGTTTACAACTCAAAAAGACTCTTGCCCAATCAGAGGCCACCATTTGCATCTGTCATATTCGTTCCTGTCCGTTAGATGTATTCTTGTCCAATCAGAAGTCGACATTTCAGAAAGTTCCATCTTTGCTCGGTGTGACCTAAGCGTCGTCGGGCAGGCCTGGATATTCTTCGGGCAGCATGTCCTGAAACAGTTGTTTGCGCATTCTGATCGCATTTTCCAGAGCCTCGGTGGGTGGTAGCCCATAGCCTCTTCCAAGTGACGCTTGGTCTTCATGATGGACCTGTGCGTGGGGTCGCCTTTCATTTCAAGCGGTAGTAAGGTATACTGTTCATAGATCGCCATGGCTGTTTTCCTGATGCGGGGCGCATTTGGGTGTACGCCTGTTGTAAATTATCCTCTCCGGCGTCCTCGATCGCTGCAGCGTAAGTATTGATGGCTGCTGTCACAATACGATCCCAGAAGGTAGGTTCTGCCTCACTTTCCACGGACGTAGGCTGACTATCTGAGGTCAAGCTCTCCGTATCACTAGATAGACTCTCAGCAATCTCTGTTTCAGTATCAGTCGATACACTCTCAGCAGTCTCTGTATCAGCATCCGCCTCAACGGACTCCTCAGAGTCTTCAATCCCATGTATATTTTTCTGGTGTCGCATCATATCGTAATGTCTGGTGAACGTGCGTTCGCACTCAGAGCAAGTATAAGCCATGTTGACGGTTGAACGTCGACTGTGCATGTTTTTGGAAATATGTTTGCTTTTATAGACAGTAACGCCCATCAACGCTTAGCTTAACGCTTCAACGCCCTGGTGAATTAGCTCAGAAGCTCTGATTTCCATGGAATTGACACCAATTCATCGAAATGCAGTGACGCCCGTCAACGCCCGTCGTTACGCCTTAACGCCTGTCTCAACGCCTTAACACACTTTCTAAACGCTTTAACGTCGTTTAATGATGCGTTCCAACAAATGTTTCTTTTGTGCTATTGCTCTGACATACGCCGCTTTCCAGTTCATGCCCGAGGTTTTCAACATCGACGCTGTTCTTTCAATTTCCTATGGACTGGGTCCTTATCCAACAATTTCACATGGGTCACGAGGTCGACATACCGCTGACGTAAAGCCCGTCGTAGTCTGGGTGCCAATCTGTTATGGGCTAAAATTGGGGCTTCCTCTTTCGAATACCCTTTGCGTTGAAACTTGTTTTCTGTGACCCTGAACGTCTTGCCCATCTCGGCGTTCATACTTTCTTTGAAGAAATCCTTCCATAGCCTCGAGATCACATTATGTTCATTCCCTTGTACGGATTTGAGTTGGTCCTTCATGGTTGGGTGATATTCCGGGACTGATGGTATGAAGGGGCTCCGCTGTATGGGGGTGGGTTGCTGCTGCTGCTCTACCAGATGTGGACTCGGTGGATGATGTCGGGGTATATGACGCTGCGGTGATCCCTCGCCGGGTAGCAGGTGGGTCGTCAACGCCCGGTGGTGGTGGTGGGAGCCCCCGTATGGCAGAGCTCTTGGATCGGAGCTCTTGGAGCTCAAAGGCTGTGGAGCTCAGAGCTCGGAAGTGACATTTGCATATGACCTCTGTGAGGTCACTTCCGCTTCCGTTCATGTGACCGGAACTGACCTTTGACCCCTGCGCGCAATTTTTATCCGGTATTGTTAGCGCGCGTAGGGGTCAAAGGTCAGTTCCGGTCACGTGAACGGAAGCGGAAGTGACCTCACAAAGGTCATATGCAAATGTCACTTCCGAGCTCTGAGCGCCACAGTCTTTGAGCTCCAAGAGCTCCGATCCAAGAGCTCTGCCACACGGGAGCTCGAACAACCACCACCGGGCGTTGACGCCCGTCAACGCCCGTTCGTGGTGGAATGTGGTGGTGGTGGTGTGTGTGTGTTTGGTGGTAGTGTGTGGTGGTGGTGTTGGTGGTGGTGTGTGTACATATAAGAATGAACATGTGTCCCTCATCAGTCCTTATGTATTGTCGACAGATCAACATGTCGTGTACGTGTACGTTCTGTCAGAGAACCTTCTCTCGTCGCGATAGTATGCTCAGGCACATTCAAGGCAAACACAACGAAGAGACACCGCCGATTCCCGCTATAGGTCCAACAAGTGCAGTAGAGCATCCCTATACGATGACGGTGAGCGGCCCTACGGCATGTGGAAAGACGTCCTGGGTGATGAAGTTCTTAGAGGAAGGTGTGGCAACCCCAGCTCCGACACGTGTTGTTTGGTGTTATAGCCAATGGCAGCCCGCCTACGAAACTTACGCGATTACAGAATGTGAGTTTCGTCCCAGGGATTCCTCACGACATAGACGAACCGTATTACTTTGACCCTGAGACCCATATGAAATTGTTGGATAAGGACCCAGTCCATATGGAAATTGAAAGAACAGCGTCGATGTTGAAAACCTCGGGCATGAACTGGAAAGCGGCGTATGTCAGAGCAATAGCACAAAAGAAACATTTGTTCGAACGCATCATTAAACGACGTTAAAGCGTTTAGAAAGTGTGTTAAGGCGTTGAGACGGGCGTTAAGGCGTAACGACGAGCGTTGACGGGCGTCACTGCATTTCGATGAATTGGTGTCAATTCCATGGAAATCAGAGCTTCTGAGCTAATTCACCAGGGCGTTGAAGCGTTAAGCTAAGCGTTGATGGGCGTTACTGTCTATAAAGGCAAACGTATTTCCAAAAACACACACAGTCGACGTTCAACAGTCAACATGGCTTATACTTGATCTGAGTGCGAACGCACGTTCACCAGACATTACGATATGATGCGACACCAGAAAAATATACATGGGATTGAAGACTTGAGGCGGATGCTGATACAGAGACTGCTGAGAGTGTATCGACTGATACTGAAACAGAGATTGCTGAGAGTCTATCTAGTGAAACGGAGAGCTTGACCTCAGATAGTCAGCCTACGTCCGTGGAAAGTGAGGCAGAACCTACCCTCTGGGATCGTATTGTGACAGCAGCTATCAATACTTACGCTGCAGCGATCGAGGACGCCGGAGAGGATAATTTACAACAGGCGTACACCCAAATGCGCCCCCGCATCAGGAAAACAGCCACGGCGATCTATGAACAGTATACCTTACTACCGCGACCCCACGCACAGGTCCATCATGACCAAGCGTCACTTGGAAGAGGCTATGGGGCTACCACCCACCGAGGCCCTGGAAAATGCGATCAGAATGCGCAAACAACTGTTTCAGGACATGCTGCCCGAAGAATATCCAGGCCTGCCCGACGACGCTTAGGTCACACCGAGCAAAGATGGAGCTTTCTGAAATGGCGACTTCTGATTGGACAAGAATACATCTAACGGACAGAAGCGAATATGACAGATGCAAATGGTGGCCTCTGATTGGGCAAGAGTCTTTTTGAGTTGTAAACATACCCAACGCGGCTCCCCCAGCGTGGGTATGATGTAACATTGGAGAAAATAAACTATATGAAAAAAACTTGTTGTTGTTGTTGTTCTCTCAAGTGTCATCCTTGTTGTTGTTGTTGTTCTCTCTCCGGTCTATATCATGGCGTCAAGGCGTTATGTTAGAGCGTTAAGGCGTAACTACGAGCGTTGACGGGCGTCACTGCATTTCGAAGAATTAGTGACAATTTCATGGTATATCTAGAAAATCAGAGCTTCTGAGCTATTTCACAAGGGCGTTGAAGCGTTAAGCTTGGCGTTGGCGGTCGTTGCTACAAGATGACACCTCACACGACGCATTCGGACCAAGGATGGTCCCTCTACACCAAATATCTTCCTTCATTGCCCAAAAATGTCCACTTTGGCTACTACTCGTACTGATGACGTCACCAATGACGTCACAGATGACGTGAACATCCCTCAAATCGGGGTCTACACCCCGAGAGCTACAAGATGACACCTCACACGACACATTCGGACCAAGGATGGTCCCTCTCTACCCCAAATACCTTCCTTCACTGCCCCAAAATGTCCACTTTTGCTACTACTCGTACTGATGACGTCACCGATGACGTCACAGTTGACGTGGGCAGCCCTCAAATCGGGGTCTACACCCCGAGAGCTACAAAAGGACACCACGCACGACGCATTCGGACCAAGGATGGTCCATCTCGACACAAAAACCTTCCTGCACTGCCCCAAAATGGCCACTTTACTTACTACAACCAACTGCGCATGCGCAGATTGACGCGACTTGCACTTAAAAACACGTCATTCTGACCCTACCCCACACAAGCTTCACTTTGACACCTTCCTCGACCCATTCGGACCCATAGCGGTCCATCTCTACCCCAAACACACACTCACATACCCCCCAAAATGCCTGCTTTCTATACTACGGCCAGACTGCGCATGCGCAGAATATTGAAAACGGACGAACTATTAGTCCAGTCGGATGTTCCTCCACGAGAGCTTCAAAATAAGACCTCACAAGACACCATAGGATCATTAGGGGCTCACCTAGACCCCAAAACGTCCACCCAGTATAGGCCTATGCCCCCCATAGCCAGTATGGGGCTATATGAGCCTACCCAGGCCTCGGTGAGCTTTTTGCAAAAATTTCACCGTTTCGCTTCGAAACCC
>JAVTVY010012575.1:0-52932 GCA_036873755.1 Hanleya hanleyi
GACCCATACAGGGTCCAGTTTTCGACACTAGGTGACCCCATCCCGACAAAAATGGTCAGTTTTCGACACCGGATGTGCCGCCATCTTGAACATACGTGCCGCCATCTTGGATATGTCCCATAATGCACCGGGTCAAAATACTCGCTTCTGATTGGACGAGAGCTCCGTGGCGGATTTGAAATACTCACTTCTGATTGGACGAGAGCTCCGCATTGCATCTGCGCATGCGCAGAATGGCTACCGCACACCCAACCCATTAGATGCCCCTTCACCTAAGCTTCACTTTGATACCTCACTCGACCCCACTGGACCAGTAGTAACTCCCCTAGCTCCCAACACGGCTATTTCCATACCCTTGGGCCACCGCGCATGTACAGAATGGTGACAACGCCCAAGCCGCTAGTCCAGTCAGATGCCCCTTCACATAAGCTTCACTTTAATACCTCACTCGATCCCATTGGACCATCAGGGGCTCCCCTAGCTCCAACACGGCTATTTCCATACCCTTGGGCCACCGCGCATGCGCAGAATGCCGCTATTTCAACCCCACTAGTCCAGTCAGATGCCCCCTCACATAGGCTTCACATTGATACCTCACTCGATCCCATTAGACCATTTGTGGCTCCCCTATCTCCAACACGGCTATTTCCATATCCTTAGGCCACACGAGTTGTCTCCCTTGCGTCAATGTGTGCAGATGGCGCTACTGTCGACGCCGTGATAGAAAGGGCATCCCCACACCATCCTGGAGCCGCCATTTTGTTTGTTGTTTTCTTGCGGAGATATACGGGACAATAAACACTCGACCCTAGGGTGGTACAGATGCTAGACTGATCCTATTAACATGGTACAACACCTATAGATTATGTTTATTATTATTATATGACTTAGAGGTTTTTTGAGGGTAATGTGAGGGTTTTTTCTCCCCGTGACGTCCCCACCGCCTCGTTTGCTCCCTTGCGCCGTCTAAAAACACCGCCATTTTGCAAGTAATTAATTAAAATTAATTAATTAATTAATTAATTTATTTGAAATACTAGTACCCATCCTCCGTATGGCAGAACTGTACAACCCAGAACAAGTCTAGACATGCCTTGATCACGTGATCGTCATTGGGAAACCCCCACTGGGGAATCCCCTCCCGTGACCTCCAAGTTCCTCCTCAATCTTCCCCCGGGGGGAACAAAAAAGTAGGTCAATAGGGTCTGTAATGCGGTTATACTACTACTAGCGCGTTTGAATTCATTTGCAACTATATTCGGTGGAATGAATGAATTATGGCTTCGTTAATTTCCGAATTGGATTTATTATACATGAGAATAGTGTGAATAACGTCAAAGGACCTACGAATTAGGGTAGGCATTAGGATTCCGACACGCACTGAACTCTTGGACCCCCAGTTGAAATCCTGCCAATATTAAGATGAGCGCGGCCCAAGTTAGAATCACCAGTGATTTTAATCAAAAGTCGCCAGAAATTTTCATCAAAAGTAGGTCAGCTCGAAACATGCTGGCAACAGTCCCCTAATGCACCTTCATGCCCAGTGTGAATAACGTCACAGGACATAAGAAGTAGGGTAGGCATTAGGACTCTGACCACACTGAACTCTTGGACCCACAGTTGAAATCCTGCCTATATTAAGATGGGCACGGCTCAAGTTAGATTCACCAGTGATTTTAATCAAAAATCACCAGAAATTTTCATCAAAAGTAGGTCAGTTCGAAACATGCTGGTAACAGTCCCCTAATGCACCTTCATGCCAAAAATCAAGGTTCTAATATCAACGGTAACACTCAGATATAACATATCTCTCAGATATAACATATATATAAATATTAATATTCATGTCACTGTTCCATTGTTTCTCTTGTTGTATTCCTCTTAAAATTTTGTACTCTGCCTTTGACTGGTGTTTGTACAATAAAATCTTGAATCTTGAATGCTTATTTTGCCGACAAAAGGATTCAGATGGACTCACTCATTACCGGACAATTTCAAATGGTAGCCCACTTCGAATGACTATGTAGTATTTAATGGGTTAGACACACCTGTGCGCGAACAATACCTCACAGTCGTGCAGTTATATTGTGCACTTTCGGTTACAAGCATGACATATGGCAAATAGCTATTTTAAATGATTCTCTTTCGGAACACAGCCTCTCTATCCTCATTCTCGCAAGCCAGGGCCTTGATTCGCTGGTATTGATGTTCCCGTCCTCTTCCGCACTCAGAATCCCTTTAGAATAGCATTAATCACTTCCGTAAATTCAATACGTATGTGTATCAGCAGACAATGCGCAGAAACATATTGCATTTGACATCATTCTCTCAAGTCGGAGCCCATTTCTGCTAGAATTGACTGTTTCTATACAAAATTTACGTTACTTTGTCAATCAGTTTTACGAATGGAATTACGTCATATATATTAGATACTGGCCATAAAAACGATCTAGTTGACCTTGTGGCCAAAAGCTAGGGCCTTTGTTTTCCTGGAGGGTTTTTTTAGTTTGATTTTGATACTTAGAGACCTTTCGCATTGACTTTAACGAATGCGACAATTTGATGTATCAAAAGATAATATCGAGAATTCGACATCATTCTCTTACACACAGACCTTGTTTAGTGAACTAGCCCCGAAACTTCGCACTTGAATCACCTTCGGAATGACTTAGTGACAAACATATTCGCGAATTGAGTATGGGAAGATATGCATAGATACTGACTAGAAATGTTTCTTGATAAAAATTAATAAAATTAGCAACCTTCGAAAAGGCTTGGCCGAACATGTTAGATGAGATGATATTTCCTAAGAATGAAATAGTTAAGAAGAAAACCATGTCTTGGTATTGACTTGCTGCGTGGAAAAGAGTGGCAAGGAATTTAGTCCGCATATGATAACGAACGTAAATGCAGAAATCTAATTAATTATTTTAATCGAATATCAAGACTGTAACAGGCCTCAATTTGAATAGTGAACAAGCTGAGTAGCTAGCAGATCCCCCGCCAAAAAGCTTGTCTGGAAATGGGCTTCTCACACACAGGGGATATAATCACCGTATATATTTTGTGTGATGGTAAATTGTTGCTAGGAGTGGGGTGTTGTTGATGTGAAGGAGATATAATTGTGAAGGACAATGTTGCAAATTGTCTATGGAAGGAAGGGGACAGCGTGATTGAGAAACTAGATCATCCGGTGGCATAGTTGTGCCGAAAAATGAGTGACTTTTCTTCTGAGATCCCAGCCATCCGCTAAGTTTGAAGTTAATCGGTTGAATTGTTCTTGAGAGATTGCGTTCACAAGATGGTTGGGATGGAAGGACGGTATGAGGGAAGGAAGGACGGATGGGTAGCTAGTGATGTAAAGTCACCCTCCATATTTGAAGTTGATCGGCTGAATTGTTCTCCAGATATCGCGTTCACAACATAGTTGGGATGGATGCAATCTAAGATGGCTGATAGTGGCCATCTTGGATAACGGAGTTTGGTGAAAAACAATTCCAGTCATCTTCTTATTGATGTGAAGTCACTCCCCAGATTTGAAGTCGATCGGTTGAATTGTTCTCGAGATATTGTGTTCATAACATTTTGGAGATGGATGGAATCTAAGATGGCTGACGGCGGCCATCTTGGTTAACGCAGTTTGGTGAAAAACAATCCCAGCCATCTTCTCACTGATGTCAAGTCACCCCCCAAGTTTGAATTCAATCGGTTGAACTGTTCTCGAGATATCGCGTTCACAACATTTTTGGGATGGTTGGAATCTAAGATGGCCGCCATGGCCGATGGCGGCCATCTTGGATAACGCAGTTTGGCGAAAAACAATCCCAGCCATCTTCTCACTGATGTCAAGTCACTCCCCAAGTTTGAAGTCAATTGGTTGAACTGTTCTCGAGATATCGCGTTCACAACATTTTTGGGATGGTTGGAATCTAAGATGGCTGATGGCGGCCATCTTGGATAACGCAGATTGGTGAAAAACAATCCCAGCCATCTTCTCACTGATGTCAAGTCACCCCCCAAGTTTGAAGTCAATCGGTTGAACTGTTCTCGAGATATCGCCTTCACAACATTTTTGGGATGGTTGGAATCTAAGATGGCCGACGGCGGCCATCTTGGATAACGCAGTTTGATGAAAAACAATCCCAGCCATCCTCTCATTGATGTCAAGTCACCCCCCAAGTTTGAAGTTGATGAGTTGAATTGTTCTCGAGATATCGCGTTCACAACATGGTTGGGACGGACGGACGGAAGGACGGACGGAAGGACGCACGAACGGACGGGTAGCATTTCCAAGTCCCCCTCCCACTTACGTGGCGGGGGACAAAAAGTGTCATTATGCCTCTTGGACAGTTCGTTAAAGCCTTAAATACCATTCCGTAGTTTCACAGATTGAAGTGATAGACCTGATACTAAATTCATTGAAAAATAACTTTGAAGGAAATATAAATTTTCCATTTTGATCGGCAAATTAAGCGAAGAGCGCAGATTTTCGCGCTATGACTAAATCCTCGAAATTTGTTTGGATTTTCAAATATTTGAAAGCCTTTTTGATTTGCAAACAGTAACGACTGGACCGAATGTTTTGAAACTTGGCATACACGATACTTGTACCAAAACATTGCCAAAGCGATCATGGTGAGTTCGTCTGTCAATTCAGTACCACACGTCGGATTTTGAATGGGGAAAGTGAATATATATATATGGTATCAGAACTATTACGCAATCCCTACAATTGTGGGTTACAAGTTGAAAATTACTTCCCTTGGCATAAAAATACTGGCAGATGGCGTTTTTTTCTAAAATTACCACTACCTCCGCTGATATGTCTTTCACTGTATTATTGCCACTGCCGCAGGTTTTGACTACAACGTAGTCATTTCTCACTTGTTTATCTATGACCCGATAACGCCCATAAAGTTTCCGTTGCCGCGTAGTAGTTCCAATATTCTATTACCATCGGTGAGCCTGTCGTCTTTGTTAGAGTATCGTGAATGAAATACATAGTTATAAAACTCAAATGGATGTATTTCGAAAGCTAAATAATTAAAATATCTAACGAACGGGCTGTAACGGATTGCTGACGCCATCTTGAGTGAAGAGGCTGTCCCGGGCTAGAAGGGTACAGATTCGCCCGCCTCCACACATTAGAGAGCGATTGAAGACTGGGATCATCAACCTGTAACCATCTGGTCATCTATACGCGGTAAGACTGACCCTGGGATCGTATGTATCCATTTTCAGCCTACTTTCGGCAACTGCAAGAGGAAATTTCCAGAAATCAATACCACCTGACTTCGTCAGCCAATCAGCTAAAGTCTACCGACGTAACCCCAACGTAACCCGCCATTTTCGAGTCATGTGATGTCCTACTCCTTCAAAAATGCAGATCTACCAAACCTCTTGGATGATACGAAAGTTATTCATACCTTTATATTTTGTAAGCCCAGGCAATATCTGTTTTCGAAGTGGTATGAAAACCTGTAATTTGTCAGATTTCTTGAGTCTGTTCTCCGCCGGATGAAGGCCGAACAGAATACGGTAAAGTAACGGATACCGCTCCGCGATAATTGAGACACACGATTCGCAAGCCATCTTATCGATGGCGAAGTGTACGCGTATCAGTCCAGTGAGTATATATGGATGACCGAACTTCAGTGAAGTTCGCAGACAAGTAGGTGGAATCAAGTAATTACAGATTCCCACAATAGATTCTTTATTGCTGCGGAATTCTTTAGCTAATTGGTGAGATTTCTTGTTGTCATAGAAACGGACAAGGCAATATATATATATGTTGAAATACTTCCGTATCGCTTTAATTAAGACAGAAGCTGTACAATATTGATCCGTTAATTAAGACAGCAGCTGTACAAAATTGATCCGTTAATTAAGACAGAAGCTGTACAAAATTGATCCGTTAATTAAGACAGAAGCTGTACAATATTGATCCGTTAATTAAGACAGAAGCTGTACAAAATAAGCTGTACAATATTGATCCGTTAATGAAGACAGAAGCTGTACAATATTGATCCGTTAATGAAGACAGAAGCTGTACAATATTGATCCGTTAATGAAGACAGAAGCTGTACAATATTGATCCGTTAATGAAGACAGAAGCTGTACAATATTGATCCGTTAATGAAGACAGAAGCTGTACAATATTGATCCGTTAATGAAGACAGAAGCTGTACAATATTGATCCGTTAATGAAGACAGAAGCTGTACAATATTGATCCGTTAATGAAGACAGAAGCTGTCAATATTGATCCGTTAATGAAGACAGAAGCTGTACAATATTGATCCGTTAATGAAGACAGAAGCTGTACAATATTGATCCGTTAATGAAGACAGAAGCTGTACAATATTGATCCGTTAATGAAGACAGAAGCTGTACAATATTGATCCGTTAATGAAGACAGAAGCTGTACAATATTGATCCGTTAATGAAGACAGAAGCTGTACAATATTGATCCGTTAATGAAGACAGAAGCTGTACAATATTGATCCGTTAATGAAGACAGAAGCTGTACAATATTGATCCGTTAATGAAGACAGAAGCTGTACAATATTGATCCGTTAATGAAGACAGAAGCTGTACAATATTGATCCGTTAATGAAGACAGAAGCTGTACAATATTGATCCGTTAATGAAGACAGAAGCTGTACAGTATTGATCCGTTCATGAAGACAGAAGCTGTACAATATTGATCCGTTAATGAAGACAGAAGCTGTACAATATTGATCCGTTAATGAAGACAGAAGCTGTACAATATTGATCCGTTAATGAAGACAGAAGCTGTACAATATTGATCCGTTAATGAAGACAGAAGCTGTACAATATTGATCCGTTAATGAAGACAGAAGCTGTCAATATTGATCCGTTAATGAAGACAGAAGCTGTACACTATTGATCCGTTAATGAAGACAGAAGCTGTACAATATTGATCCGTTAATGAAGAGAAGACAGAAGCTGTACAATATTGATCCGTTAATGAAGACAGAAGCTGTACAATATTGATCCGTTAATGAAGACAGAAGCTGTACAATATTGATCCGTTAATGAAGTCAGAACCTGTACAATATTGATCCGTTAATGAAGACAGAAGCTGTACAATATTGATCCGTTAATGAAGACAGAAGCTGTACAATATTGATCCGTTAATGAAGACAGAAGCTGTACAATATTGATCCGTTAATAAAGACAGAAGCTGTACAATATTGATCCGATAATGAAGACAGAAGCTGTACAATATTCATCCGTTTCCGTTTTTTGCGTTTTCTACGATTGGTTACCCTGTTATATTCATTGGAATTCCAAAAATAATCCCATGAATTGAAATCTTTAATATTATGCCTGGAAATATCCCAGGCTTGATGTCGCATCAAATAAAATAACCAGTTATCATTATCCATTATCACCTTATTTGATATTTTACCCTCAGTTTGATCTTTTTGATTTATTTTTCAAGCAGTTATCCATTTTGTCTTTATCAAGCGGATTTATGGAGAAAAGTTATGGCAGTTAAAATGCTTCATTTTATATGCCCTTCATCTCCTGGCTATCATCTCGTCAAAATGCTTTCTCCTCGGCTGTCAAATGATACTAGAATACTGCCATACTAGAATAGAACTCTATTGGAATTTGCCTCACTAGGCACTGTCACTGCCCGTAAAATGACAGACTCGTTAGATAATCATATCGGTGGTTCTGTGTGCGTGCGCTCTGAAGATAATCGGCTGGACAGACCTTTCAATTCACGCTCAACTCCAGAAAACAGCTTCAAATACGCAGCTGTCACCACAACATGTTGACGATCCGCGCGTGACCGGTTACGCATCGCCTTTTCACCCCAACCTGTAACCATCTCGGTCATCTATACGCGGTAAGACTGACCCTGGGATCGTGTGTATTCATTTCAGACTACTTTCGGCAACTGCTGGAGAGAATTTCCAGAAATCAATACCACGTGACTTCGTCAGCCAATCAGCTAAAGTCTACCGACGTAACCCCAACGTAACCCGCCATTTTCGAGTCATGTGATGATCTACTTGTTCAAAATTACAGATCTACCACACCGCTTGGATGATACGAAAGTTATTCATACCTATATATTTTGTAAGCCCAGGCAATATCTGTTTCCGGGGTATGTATGAAAACCTGTAATTTATCAGAGTTTTCGAGTCTGTTCTCCGCCGGATGAAGGCCGAAGAGAATCCGGTAAAACACCGGATATCGCTCCGCGATAATGGAGACACACGATTCGTAAGCCATCTTATGGATGGCGAAGTGTTCGCAAATGCTTTTCACCCCTCAGCCCGATTGGGCTCAGGGGTATTGTTGTAGCCCCATCTGTCCGTTTGTCCATCTGTCCGTCAGTCTGTGCCTCAATGCACTCTCAGTCAACACATGCACGAAATGTTAGTTCAGGGGGTTTAATGTAAGCATGCTTGCAAACATATATAACAAAGAATCCCCACCATTCTCATACCTCATGAGTCCAACTGTACAACTCTAGTTTTTTTTCCACCTTGTCATAAGAATACCAGGGATCCAGGGATGATTAAAGTACATTTCTAGCTTCACAGTCAACACCACACGTTTTTGCCAGTACCACATCAACCCTAAATTTGCACCATGTACCTACAACAACCCCTGGCGTTCTAGGGGATAATGTAAACAGGGATCGTTAAATAAATGCCCAGTGGTTCGCCCAGGGCTAAAAAAAAACAAAAAAAAACAAACAAAAAAAACACCAAATTTTGAACATTGAGTCAAAGAGTAGTTTGATGTTTTGTCTGATTGTAGTATTGTTGAGCTAGGCTGACTCTTCATGTACGGTAACTCGAAGAACATTGTTGGTTTCATGCAATTTGTATTAAACTGCATCGGTTTGCCAGAAAAGATGGATATATTTAGTCTGAAAAAAAGCCTCCGTCATCTTTTTTCTTTAACAAAAGTGCTGTGAAGCTAGATATTTCATATATCACAATGGTTCAATCAGTGGTTCATACAAAAGCGTATATAAATGCCATAACATTATGGTATGCATCCAAACACCCACGTAAAAAAACCTCTTGGTGTCGACTGTTAAGGGGATGAGGGGTTGTAGCACCTCTGGTACCTCATGTTATTGCCTATTATGAGCTCGGAGTATTAGTCAATCAGAATGACCTGTGGGTTTATTTCACGGAAGCTCTACAGTTGCAATTGCGATCATAAACTGACAATTTAAATTGGTGTACGAGAAACGAATATCGAACTCCTGAACAGAAGAATTTGATCTTTGTCGGCTGTAAAAACAACATTCAACTTGCTCGGTCATAGACATTCAGATCAGCTATTGATTCGAACAGAGCGTTAGCGTCCACTCTACTCATAGACATGTACGGGTGAAAACAGGCCCATAATCTCTTACGATATTTGAATTTGACTGGGTTCACGATGATGCAAAATGCTGATGTCGTCATAACATGTTTATGTTATTAGTTAATTAGATATTTAAAATTAGATATAAATTATCGATGATCATGCAGCCTGGCTTCTGGGATTTTGAAATCTAATTAATTAATCTGAACCCGGAGCAAACATGCAGGCCCAGGCAAATCTCAATTGATATTTAATTTGACTGGGTCCGCGAAGATGCAGACGCGGCTGTCGTCACAACATCTGTATATCTGGTTGGACTTGTCACAGAGTTCTCCAACCTGTAACCATCTGGGTCATCTATACGGGATAAGACTGACCCTAGGATCGTGTGTATCCATTTTCAGCCTACTTTCGGCAACTATATGAGGGAATTTCCCGAAATAAAAACTACGTGATGTCGTCAGCTAATCAGCTAAACTCTACAGAGGTAACCCCAACGTAACCCTCCATTTCCGAGTCATGAGCTGCCCTACTTGTTCAAAATTGCAGATCTACAACACCTCCTGGACGATATGGAAGTTATTCATATCTGTATCTTTTGTGAGCTCAGACGATATGTGTTTCAGAAGTATATGAGAAGCCTGTAATTTATAGGATTTCTCCAGTCTGTTGTCCGCCGGATGAAGACCGAACACTATACTGTAAAGCATCGGATATCGCTCTGCAATAATGGCGACACACGATTCGCAAGCCATCTTGTGGATGGCAAAGTGTACACAAATGAGAGTTCTCGTGTAGAAAATTATCCAGGACCAAGCCGTGTGGTTTTTGGCATTTTGGAGTACATATATAATAAATTAATCTGAATTCACAAGGCAAACTGCGCACAGCGATAAGTGAGATAACATTGGCATTGACCATCAGACACAGCACATATGTTTGTTTATCTATGACCTTATCACCACCTCAATGTTTCAGAGTCCGCGCTATATAGTTCCAGCGTTATCTGATCGTGGGCGGATCTACCGTCTTTTTACCGTTTCATGAATTAAACATTATTGCTGTTACACTAAACTAGATCTATTTCCAACCCAAATCATTAACGGAATCGGGGTGTTAAAGATTCGGGGCCGACGCGGGCCGAAATGTTGTCGCCTCCAGCATTAGATAACGATTGAGTTCTGGGGTGGTATACGACATATGGCACATGCTACCCACAGCCCCGTGACTTGTCTGCCAGTATGAATATTTATTGTCACGTGATTCCTTTTGGCCAATACATTTGTGTGTTTTCATTTCCAGTCGATTCTCGATTGGATTGCTAATAAGTCAGATCTGTCACAATGCTAGACGAGGCTTATTTATATACAATTACAGTCTTTTGATGAGGTCAGTATTTGGTTTTGTGGACCTGAGAAAACAATATCCACCGAGGCCGAAACCACTTGACGACCGATATCAAAAGAGAATAATTGTTTTATTATAAGAGACGGACGTCTGATAACCTTCTTGTTGAGTTAGTGAAAGCAGTGAGAATATAAAATAAAATAGAGACAGTTTGCTTTACACTCCACGACCTCGGAGCATTCGGGACCGCCGAGCGGAAATCTACGAAGGGGACCCAACAACATTAATTTCCTATGAATCTCCAGATGTGATGCATTGGAATCGCCTAGCACGCATGATTCAAAATCAAACCTCTAACGTGGACGCATGAACAGTCGATCGGCAAATTATACACTATGGATTCCAAATTTACGTTGAAAAATAAAATACTAATATACTAATCATATTTGTTACGTAAATATAATACCACAAAATATTAGCTTTAATATTAAACAAGTCGCATATTTAAGTTGTATAGTGTCAGTGATGTCAAAGTTTGCTTTCAAATCTGCCAGTTGAAAAACAACGCTATTTTGGGTCGGTCCACTGCAGATGGATCTGTCGACAAGGGTGGCAAGTTCTGCTGCGCCCTCTGGTGTCATTGGAAACAACTCATGTATTCGAATGAGGTTGAGGGGAGGTAATCCGATTGAAATTATATCGGGATTAACTCCCCTGGGTGCAAAACTATATGACGCCCCTTCTTGAGGTTGGACTTGTACAACGTCACTCCTAGAAACTCTCCATCTGGAAAGGTTTTTTATTGTTTTGATTAGTTCTACTTGATCTTGTGCAATCATATTTAGCAAAAAAATGGTTCACTAATCTCTTCAAATAATTAACACAGTCGCTGCTAATTTTGTTAAAATTTCAGTGATAAGACCACGCTTTATTGTCATGAGTATATAGGGAGATCAAGTTGTCTACAATGGTAACGTAACTACACCGTTCAAGTGTTTCATATTTTGAATTTAATGCTGGCTGTTAATAAAGAAAAAAAACAAGTTCCTTGGAGCGATGATATAAGAGAGAGCGTCGCTGTCAAAATAGTGACATGGCTCACTATCATGAAGGCATGGCTCTGTTGAGAATGTGGGTGACGTAATTTCGATCGCGTGAAGTAGTTAGCTAATCGTGGTTAGTATGAGGAATCTCGTTACCTCCTAACTAGTAATGCAAGGTAATTAGATAACCAGATAAAGCGCCCCCTAACGGGGAAGAGGCGCGAAATATGCGGTGTGAATCAGCGGGGGCAACAAGGAGAGCAGGGACGTTAGTGATACAAGCTGTTTATGAGCGTATTGACGTGGTTGATGAATTACAGGCTTTTTATACCACTTCTTAAACATATATTTTCTGGGCTTACAAAATATACGGATAAGAATAACTTCCTCGTATCATCTAAGAGGTGTTGTAGAACTGTAATTTTGAACAAATGGGACATCGTATGACTCGAAAATAGCGAATGTCGTCGGTAGAGTTTAGCTGATTGGCTGACGAAATCACGTGGCGTTGATTTATGGGGATTCCCCTTGTATTTGCCGAAAGTAGACCGAAAATGAATATGCATCGTCTCAGGTTCAGTCATACAGCGTATAGATGACTCAGAAGGTTGCAGGTTGAGACTTTGCAGGCTCAACTATGTCCGAGTTTCCCGGATGGCAAAAAATATAAAAAGACCGTCTCGAGCAATGTTGTGAATATCCCTATAGCTAAACGTCAATCAAATCGAAAATACGTAATTTGTCGTGATTGGCTTATTTATCATTTCTGGAAGAATGCCGACAGGCAGATCGCACGAAGTATTTCCATGATATACCATCTTGGTTTACCTAGGTTGATTATTGTACCGTCGTATTCAACATTCTGCAGAGAGTAACGACCTTTCAATGCGTAAACGATTCACGTCTGGGTTAAGAATAAATCGATCCAGATATCGTCAATAACGAGATAAGCCTAAAGAGTCTCTTATATAAGAGGTTATTTTTTTTTATTGATTGGTACTCTAAGGGGGCGTCAAACCAAAGCCGGGATTTCCAGTTCTCGCCGTCTTTTCCATAAAGATGAACGGCATTTTTTCTCTTTCTTTTCAAAATCACAATGAAGGAAACCTCAAAATATCACCACTGATGACGTCACGCCAGCGTAGAAGGTAGTAATGATCTCCATAGTCGTGTGGTATATTGACAAGGCAAAGAATATTTTATCCCGTGGACTGCAATATCGACACTTTTCCCCATGGATCGATGCTCGTAAAGGAGAAGTATCGTTTTTCTCTCCTCGATTACAATGGTATTGATGCGTCGTTTTCACAATGCTTCCGGGCAAGATTCTGCATTTGGGCCCCCTACACCATTAATAAGATGACAGGGGAATCTCGACTCTGCATTGTAGAGAGCGATATTAGATACTTTACCGTAAACTATTGGATTCGGCGAAGTACAGATTCAAGGTATCCGCTAATGTTAATGCATTTGGTGCAATTTTCAGAAAATCCACACCCTGGTCTTAAAGCTATACAACTATGAATAACATCTGAAAGATTTGGGGCGTATTTCTGATTGAAGATCTCCAACAAATAGGGTATCACATGACTTGTAAAATGTCAAACCGACGATTGGTGTTTTGCTGACACAACCCAAGTGATGTTTATAAGGTAATGATTGAGGATTTCCAGATTAACTTCCGGAAGTAATTTCAAAATGGATGTACTTTTTTGAAGCTTAGTCTCACTCATGTGGATGACCGAACGGATAATCAAGAGGTGGGTTAGGCATAAATCGATGGCGCAACCGACGATAAAGAGATAAGGAGTGCTCATGTATGAGATGCTATTTTTTATTGATTTGTACGCTTGGTGAGCAGAGAATCATTAAACCAAAGCCGATCTCCAATTCTCGCCATCGTTTACACAAGATGAACGGCGTGTTTTTTCTCTTTCTTTTCAACTAAACAGAGAACGAACCCGCAAAATATCACAATTGATGGCGTCACAGCGGTGAAGGTGTTAATTATCTCCGTCGGCGTGTGAGATATTGACAAGACAAAGAATATATTATCTCGTGGACTACAAACTCGACACTTTCCCCCATGAATTCACTGCTCGTAAAAGAGAGCAACCGGTCTCTCCCCGCGATGACGATCATATGATGCAGCGTAGATTTCAGGCAAGGGGATCTGATATGCCGACAATTTGTATTAAGACCAGTTCACGGTCGATCAGTATAGATGGCGATGTGAGACATCCGGGCTACCAAGCTCAGTTTGTAAAGATATTGGTCGTTAATCTGTTGTTGACACGATGGCTATTAAGACTGGTACATGTATACGGTGGGAAGTCTAAGTCCCTCTACATGGTTAGCGTGAGTTTCCTGGTCCTTGATGATCAGCGACCCGCTGTTTTACAGAATATACAATTTTACTTCAGAGAGTTGCAGCATGCTTTTCCCTCTTCCATAATGAAGGTCCGTTTACTCCGCACACAGGCCCTCAAAACAAGAGTTCTGGGATGTGTGGGCAGTGGTATTAAGGTGAAGTGTCGAAATATGGGGTCTCTATATATAACCCCATACTTTAGGTAAAAATACACCAAGGTGTGAAACGCACTTTGGGTGAATCTAGAAATAAACGGTTTACCTCCAAACAAAATACATCAGCATATTCTACAAGTGTCACTCCATATATTCCCGCCGTCAAATTAGTAAATTTGTGCAATGTTTTACCTTTGCCGGAAAGATTCAAAATCCAACGTAACTGTCCATCCATTCCGGCACACCAAGATTATGGCGGGCTTCGTTCTCAATTCTGATTGGTCAGCTGATCACTTTGTGACCTCTTTGCCGGAGGCGTGTCGCGACTGACCACCGAAAGATGGAGAGTTTCGTGGTAATAGTGATTAGATGGTGCTGCGACTTGAATCGTATTTTCATCCGGGCGAACGGGACCACTTCCTACCTCCAGAGTCTATATCAATCTAATTAAAATTATATCCTATCTGCTCCCCCATTTGGATATATCGCTACAGCGATATATCCAAATGGGGGAGCAGATAGGATATAATTTTAATCAGATTGAGTCTATATCAGCTCGTATTCCCGCCAATTCGACAGGAGAGTGTTGGGACAGTTTCGAGGCAGTGCCAGGACAGCGACAGCACCGAGACATTGTCGGGGCAGTGCTAGGGCAGCACCGGGACAATGTTGGAACAGTGACAGGAGAGTATTGGGACAGTTTCGATGCAGTGCCAGGACAGCGCCAGCACCGAGACATTGTCGGGGCAGTGCTAGGGCAGCACCGGGACAATGTTGGAACAGTGACAGGAGAGTGTTGGGACAGTTTCGAGGCAGTGCCAGGACAGCGCCAGCACCGAGACATTGTCGGGGCAGTGCTAGGGCAGCACCGGGACAATGTTGGAACAGTGACAGGAGAGTGTTGGGACAGTTTCGAGGCAGTGCCAGGACAGCGCCAGCACCGAGACATTGTCGGGGCAGTGCTAGGGCAGCACCGGGACAATGTTGGAACAGTGACAGGACAGTGTTGTGGAGGCACCGGGACAGTACTAATTCCAGGGCAGTGCCAGGACAGTGCTACTGCAGCAACGGGACAGTGTTGGGACAGTACTAATTCCTCACCAAGCAGGACCTGGCAGGACCAGGGCAGCAACAGGCAACGACTTGAGAGAAGGTTGAGCCCTACATCCGTAGAGTCGCTTCAACGACTTGGAAGGTTGAGCCCTGCATCCGTAGACTCGCTCCAAAGACTTGAGAGAAGGTTGAGCCCTACATCCGTGGACTCGCTCCAAAGACTTGAGAGAAGTTTGAGCCCTACATCCGTAGACTCGCTCCAAAATACAAGCGTCTAGTCCGTCATTCATAATTCAGCCGTCGTCCATTAAAGAATATACGCGTCCATAATCCAAAGACCTATTCCATATCCATATAACAGTATTAGCACCAAATTCAAAAAAGACAATCATAGTATACATAAACATAGGCTAGTTTCCTGCAAAAGAGAAGCGGTCAACAGTTTTCAATGATGCCGACAAGACATCATGATGTTCCAAAAAATAAAATCCGTATCGCTGATCAGTATTCTTAATCCATAATAATCGTTCTAAAGTCGTTATCTAGAGAATGGTGTATCTCAGTCACGCTTTGATTGTGACTGTTCATATGAGCACCATGAGGATCTTGAAGTACATGAGTTCATACGGCCCCTAGCCCCGGGTTAAGCGGAATTAGACACAAGTTACGAAACGAAACGATCAACTCAAAGTCTTGAGAGAAGGTTGAGCCCTATCCGTAGACTCGCTCCAACGACTAGAGGGAAGGTTGAGCCCAACATCCGTAGACTCGCTCCAACGACTTTCCATTTGACGGGGCCAGCAAACAGGCCGCCCATTACGCGCCACATATTGTTTTTCTATTGAATGATACTCGTAAATACAAACTTCGTATTGTTTACATTGCTAACTGTATTAATATATATTTCTAACTCAGCATTATTCTTAGGCCGTCCGTCTTAATCTTATGTATATCGCGTCTGTGCTGAATGCAACATTGTATACCGGTACCTTTATATTTGTCTCCGTCATCTTTGCATGTTGTCATCTTCCCTGCCGCCTGATCTCCACAAGTGACGGGGTTCCTTTAGTGATAGCCACGACCGGTCGATCCCAGTATTTGGAAATAATCGTTTTTGTGACCTAACCTCGCTTCGGCCCACGTTACACTGCCATGATACGTCTTTGTCGGATGAGCCATGTATGCCGAACTGATCGTTGTCTTTAGTTTACTTAAAAAAAAAAAAAAAAAAAAATCCCATAGGTCATATCTCCACATATGCCTTGTCAGTCGGTGAACTCTACATGACCCCAATTAGTATGTAACCCTAAACCCAAACATCATCTCACAAACGTACATGCTAAATACCGAGGATTCTTCATAAAACGCAATCAATACATGGATATTTCTTTTCTGGATGCTATAGATGCGTGTGACCTTTTGATTTCGATTTGAAGACGATGTTCAATACCTTTATCAACAAGAATATGTCGTTGGATTTTCTGATAACAGGGTGACTTATTTTTTCGACGAACTAAGCATGAGCTCGGTTACCGTTGTTGAAAATCATGCTTAGAATAGGCTTTGGTATTTTGTGTCTAATTAATGTTGTTTTATTCAGGTATATATGCAAAAACACGTCAGGTAATCTGGCCAGTTTTAGGCCCATCTTCGCGCCATTATATGTCAAAATAGCCCTGATCGGAGAATGGCAACGTAAAATGTTGAATTATCGACTCAACCAAACAGTTGATTATCCTGTAGAGCGTGTCTCTTATCATTAGCCGTATCTGGGCTGGGATGTTTGGGAGCTATGCAGGCCTGCGTGTTGGGGGCATCCCCCCATATTATTTTTCTTACCCCTTGAGCCAGGGTGCTGAAACTTACCACACTATATACTTTTGGGTCAAGCTTTACAAAAAAATGTTTTCAAAACAGGCATTTTTGATCGGTTTCTCGATTTTTTATTTATTTATTTGTTTTTGTTGCAAAAATGCTTGATACATTAGTAAATGATAGTCTGTTGTGAAATAAAATAGATTTTGTCCAATTTCCCTGAAAACCCCCCAGGCATTTTGAAGAAAAACGAAGAAAACATCACATTTCTGGCACCCCACATGGCCGCCATCTTAAATTTACCCATGGTCCTCTACTTGGGGGGTTATAAAAAATCGAGGAGGGTCAGCTTTCATTTTTTGTCGTTCCGGAGATAGGGGAGAAAGTTTGTCAGGGAGGTCATAATGCTCCCCCCCCGCCCCCCACGAGCCTGATATACATGTAGTTAAGGAGACAGGAAACTAGCAATAATTACGATGAGCGGGCTTTGTTTATCTACCGTTATATATAGCGTATTCGAGATGCCAATATCGCCGTCAGTTGATTTATTGTAAAGTAAATTATTTTGAAATATCCTAGAAAATTATGTTGTCTATAAAGATGCCATATATCTTGTTTTCTGTGTTCCTTCCAGCCCTTGCATTGCAATACTGCAAAAAATAATGGCTGAATGTCAGCGGAATGACCACAGAGCCATTAATTTCCTCAAATACCATTGCCACTGTCCCGTTTCAATTGGCACTGGGTCTGTCTTTTGTCAATAGGTAATTTGCTGGTGTGAAAGTGGATAACTCGTTACATTAGGCTGTGTTTGTTCGAGTCACCTGTGTTCGATTTGAGCGTATGAATCTAAACTTAGGGTCTAAAGTGACCTATTTTTGTGATTTACGTCTGTCCTAACATCTTGTAGATGCGAACTCCTTAAATGTATCAACGGATTGATTAACATTCAACTCATCTTGTCAAGTATTTAAAATGATATATATATTTCTTGTAGATGGCGTCTTCTGGTGACCGGAAGTTTGTTCCGGACCCTCGCACAGCACACCCTGCCGGAGAAATGGGTAGGTTATACCCGGATGTTAGAGCTCACATAGAGTATATTTAGAGGTCAAATTACAACACATATATATCAGGCAGACTATATGTGTCTATATGTGACCCGTAGGGTCTGAAGGTCCTGTCCAATACTGAGGAAAAACTCCGACACAAGTAGTACCGTTGCCAGAGTGATTGGTTGTTTATTGAACTGCTTTAGGCTTTGAGAAGAAGAGCACTCTCTAAAAAAAACTTGAGTGTACTGATCCACTCAAATTTGAGGGAAATGTACCTGTTCACTCAAACTTGAGTTACTTTTCACTCAACTTGAGTTACTTTTCAGTCAACTTGAGTTAAAACCACTCAACTTGAGTTAAAACCACTCAAATTCACTCAACTTGAGTGGGATGAACTTTCACTCTTATGCTTGAGTGAATGTCACTCAAGTTGAGTGCATTTAACTCAAGTTGAGTGAAAAGTAACCCAAGTTGAGTGAAAATTTCACTCAAGTATTGAGTGGGATGAATTTCCACTCTTACTTGAGTGAAATTTCACTCAGCTTTATTAGAGAGCAGAAGAAAAGAGTTTTCAAGTTATTCAGCTACTGCAGATAGTTTGGTCCACTATTTTGGCTAGATTTTTGCACCACCAGGTCTATACTAGTGAAGTTAGATATTTTCTGATATTCTTATGTATGTTAAGATACCATTTTTACAGAGTTTTTCTGTTCAGAGCATGAATACAATATGGATACCGCCCAGTGGTTGCCTTACAGAGTTTTTCTGTTCAGAGCATGAATACAATATGGATACCGCCCAGTGGTTGCCTTACAGAGTTTTTCTGTTCAGAGCATGACTACAATATGGATACCGCCCAGTGGTTGCCTTACAGAGTTTTTCTGTTCAGAGCATGAATACAATATGGATACCGCCCAGTGGTTGTCTTACAGAGTTTTTCTGTTCAGAGCATGAATACAATATGGATACCGCCCAGTGGTTGCCTTACATAGTTTTTCTGTTCAGAGCATGAATACAATATAGATACCGCCCAGTGGTTGCCTTACAGAGGTTTTCTGTTCAGAGCATGAATACAATATAGATACCGCCCAGTGGTTGCCTTACAGAGGTTTTCTGTTCAGAGCATGAATACAATATGGATACCGCCCAGTGGTTGCCTTACAGAGGTTTTCTGTTCAGAGCATGAATACAATATGGATACCGCCCAGTGGTTGCCTTACAGAGTTTTTCTGTTCAGAGCATGAATACAATATGGATACCGCCCAGTGGTTGCCTTATAGAGTTTTTCTGTTCAGAGCATGAATACAATATAGATACCGCCCAGTGGTTGCCTTACAGAGGTTTTCTGTTCAGAGCATGAATACAATATGGATACCGCCCAGTGGTTGCCTTACAGAGTTTTTCTGTTCAGAGCATGAATACAATATGGATACCGCCCAGTGGTTGTCTTACAGAGGTTTTCTGTTCAGAGCATGAATACAATATGGATACCGCCCAGTGGTTGCCTTACAGAGTTTTTCTGTTCAGAGCATGAATACAATATGGATACCGCCCAGTGGTTGCCTTACAGAGTTTTTCTGTTCAGAGCATGAATACAATATGGATACCGCCCAGTGGTTGCCTTACAGAGTTATTCTGTTCAGAGCATGAATACAATATGGATACCACCCAGTGGTTGCCTTACAGAGTTTTTCTGCTCAGAGCATGAATACAATATGGATACCGCCCAGTGTTTGCCTTACAGAGTTTTTCTGTTTCAGAGCATGAATACAATATGGATACCGCCCAGTGGTTGCCTTACAGAGTTTTTCTGTTCAGAGCATGAATACAATATGGATACCGCCCAGTGGTTGCCTTACAGAGTTTTTCTGTTCAGAGCATGAATACAATATGGATACCGCCCAGTGGTTGCCTTACAGAGTTTTTCTGTTTCAGAGCATGAATACAATATGGATACCGCCCAGTGGTTGCCTTACAGAGTTTTTCTGTTCAGAGCATGAATACAATATGGATACCACCCAGTGGTTGCCTTACAGAGTTTTTCTGCTCAGAGCATGAATACAATATGGATACCGCCCAGTGGTTGCCTTACAGAGTTTTTCTGTTTCAGAGCATGAATACAATATGGATACCGCCCAGTGGTTGCCTTACAGAGTTTTTCTGTTCAGAGCATGAATACAATATGGATACCACCCAGTGGTTGCCTTACAGAGTTTTTCTGCTCAGAGCATGAATACAATATGGATACCACCCAGTGGTTGCCTTACAAAGTTTTCCTGAGAGGATGTCTTAAATAGCTAGCTGACAAAAATTGTGTCCAGTACACATAATAGATGCAGAACAAAATAGTTTGAGGCATATTTATCATATGTTTGCCATGTTGGCAAGAAATTCTAATTTTTTAGGCTCCCATTCTTGCAGAAATTGTATTTACCATGCGTAACTTGGGGACTTACACACAAACATCCCCTGCAAAAGACCCTCTATACGATTTAGATGCAGACACATGCATGACCTAGGTCAGTGGCTTGGTTCACTTGGGTAGGGTAGGATCAAACTCCAAGTCATCATGTTTAAGTAGAAGTGCCCTACATGTACCAGGCTGGTCTGCACAATATAGGGGAGATTTGGTTTAATGTCACATTCAAGGTTGTTTCACTCATATGGTGACAGTTTGGTTGGTGGAGGAAGCCGGAGTACCCGGACAGAACCACCGCCCGTCGGCAAGTGACTGACAAACTTTCACACATGGACCAGCTGGGCTCGAACCCGTGTTTATTCAGCGGTGTGAGGCTAGCGGTCAACAGCGAAGCGCCTCAAACCACTCGGCCACCGAGGGCCCTCAGACGGTGGAAATGATTTTTAGTCAATAGGAAAAATTGTCTTTACATTATTGTCGGACCTGGTGACTGTATCTGGGATTATAGCTGAAACGTTCGTCTTGTTTCTCTGTTAATTGCCTTCTATTTCGGGTCAGTAAGATTCGGATCCACAGAAAGGAACTAACAAGGGGAATAATTCTACCTAATATTCGAAAGACCGCTGATAATTTCCTCCTCTTGAAGCTCATGTGGATCGTACCATATAGGATTACTTTGTCTGAAAGACCTTTATTCAATCAAATCGACAGAAGCCAACCATATAATCGAATAACTTTGTATTTGAAGGGCTATCAGGTATCCTTGTCTGGTTAAAATCCTCCATTCATCGCTCCATGCACTGTATAGATCTGTATTGAAGAACCGAAACCCACTCGATAAAACCAATGGATTGTGTAGGTCCAATAGACCGGATTGGCGCTGTCGTGTTTATGATCATATCGATGTGTCAAGATTAACAGATAACTACAACGTATGGATGGTTACGTGTTGTATACGCGTCTTTCCTATCATGGCCTCTATCATGCTTGCTTATCAGTTCTCAATAATATGAGAACCATTTCTTGTGTAGATCCGCAAGTGTGTGGCCAGTCCGCAGCCAAATCCTATCTCCAGTACCACAATATCACTTGCAGACCCAGCCAGATATTTAGTTTGAGTTTTCTGTAGCTCAGTCCACTATTACGAACAGTTTTGGCGTGAGTATATTGGAGAGACACGAACGACTAGATAATGAGTGAATTATGTCGAAATCAGACATATTGGACAACGACAACCCGATAACTACCATTATTACCAGTTACCGGGATGTTCTCTTTAGGATATCCCTAATTTCGGCGTGTCATAAAACCTCATATCAGACCGATAAAACAACATCGGCGGGCGGCGGGCCGATAATGAGCTGCAGCCGAATATCGGCCCGCTACCTGACCTTTGACACAGTGACGTAAGATCGGTGACTCGCGCTTACCATGGTGATGTAATGCTTTAGCAGACGACAACAAGAAGAGATCACTCTCTGATCTGTACGCGCGGAGTGAGAATGGACAGGATGGTATCCTCGTTGTTGTTTTTATTGAAGCTTGTTTTGAAACTGGTAATAATAGTAATAACATGATTTTTTCGGGACATTATACCTTTTTATTGGCCCGACATCAGTAATTAGCAGCCCAACATAGTCATTAGCGGCCCTTGGGCTGCTAATTACTGATGTCGGGCCAATAAAAATGTATAATGTCCCGAAAAAATCATGTTATTGTTATATTATCACATATTTGCCTATGATACTGGACATTAAGCCCCGTTGATACTATGGAATGGCACCGTTCCATATCATGATATGGATTTGTGCCCTCACGCGATGGCCTGATATCGATTATCTGTCCTTGGGCTGATATCGCGCACAGGAGTGGTTTTCCCTCGAGGCAATCGTATTCTCTCTGTAGCCTTGTCGAGCGCACTTTTGTGCTTTCACCTGAATCTTTCTATGTATTAACATTTACGAGGTGTGCGTAGTAATCCGATAATCGATCTGGAATTTCAAACTTTTCTTCACAATATATCGCGCTCTAACGTGTTGTGTAAAAATGAGACAAAGAAATTTCGCAACATTGATTCCATTTTACGGAGGGTCCAATTTTCGATGAAACAGTTTCATATACAAATATTTTCTAGCCTTCTTGTTTTGTCAATTACAATGCTATCATTCATCTATAAATATGTGATAAATAGACTATGATATATCCATTTCCATATCGTCCCTGGCATCAGCACTCGACCCATAAAACTTCGAGAGGAAGGTTTGTGGCAATTATCTGTAGTGGATATACGCTGTCATTTCATGAACTAATTGAGTTTAATTCGCACCGATGTCACGTATGTTAAAGAACCCAGTTCATTCATGTTTCTCACACTCTATAATTGCAAATATGATCAGTTTCCCTAACTTATTTAACAGTTTGGGTGTTATACTTCTACAAAAGCGTGCCATTCGTGTTATCACTCTATCAAATAAATGAGATCATATCCAACCACTGTTTACCACTTTAAAAATCCTACCACTTCTTAGTTTGAATCTGTATACAAGTCTAAGCTTTGTCCAAAAGTTTTTATATCATGCTGAACTAATACCAGCACAATTTCGAAGTTACTTTACTAAGTTAAATGAAATCCACCGTTATCCTACGCGAAACCAGGTCCTAAATTTATACAGACCTTTTTATTCTTCCAATTTGTCTTATTATACCCTTAGAACAGCTGGGCCCAGGGAATGGAATAAGCTAACCTCAACGCTTAAAGTAACTAAATCCTCATTACTTTTCCAATCTAAGTTGAAGTCCTTTCTACTCGATGCCTAATTAGCTTGTATATTTTTATCTCGTTGCCTTGTACCACATGCTAAGATAATCTATCAGTGTATCGTGATTCACCTACTGCATTCTCTCAACTGCTAAATACTATACAATCTTTGGGATAGAACAAGCCCGACTGGATTTTATTCCCGCCAATGTAATCTTCACTCCATTTATATCTGTGTTCTCTATGCTAGTTGGTGAATAAAATTTCATTCATTCATTCATGCGCTTTATAGCTTGTCTAATTCCGTATAACCCGATGCTTTAGGGGTGAATTGGACGCCGTGCGGTTCAGTTCGCCATAAACTGTTGCAATCACAGGCCAAGCTAATTCCTCCACGCACTTACTCTGGTTCCTTCCCTATATTCTCCTAGATCCATCTTCCCGGATTCTAAATCCTGGAACCCGCATCAGACAATCCTTGCGCTCGTGTAGTATTTCACGGCCGCGGACAAAGTTTTGTTACAAGAATCTGGTCCGTCATTCATAATTCAGCCGCCGTCCATTAAAGAATATCCGCGACCATAATCCAAAGACCTATTCCATATTCCATATAACAGTATTAGCACCAAATTCATAAACATAGGCTAGTTTCCTGCAAGAGAGCCGGCAAGACATCATGATGTTCCAAAAATATCAAATCCGTATCACTGATCAGTATTCTTAGTCCATAATATTCGTTGTGAAGTCGTCATCTAGAGAATGATGTATCTCAGTCACGCTGTGATTGTGACTGTTCATATGAGCACCATGAGGATCTTGAAGTACATGGGTTCATATGGTCCCTAGCCCTGGGTTAAGCGGAATTAGACACAAGTTACGAGACGTAACGTCATAGATCTTGCACGCTACGCTCGTATTTTGCTATCAGCAGGCGATATGTATCGCCAGATTTGAGAAACTTTTGGGTGGAGGCGCTTGGTGGTATAGCCCTGTTTTATAAGTTTCTGCAACAATGTTTTGTTGACTCGCACCAGTATTCCCTCGTTCTTTTCGTTAGTCGCAGTTTGCCATGTATGACGTGATGGTGGAGAAAGTTCTCTCCGAAAGCTCGTAATACACTCAACTATGAACAGATTGTTCTTTGTCGCGTTATTTCTAATCATTATTGAATGCTGGAATTTTGTCGAGTGGTCAATAGTTAGGCTGGTTTTCGTGAACGCAGCGCGAGAAACGGGAACCGATGCTCATAATTGCGTGAGCTCATAATAGAGTTGAGACCCGTAACATAAATGCTCATTAAATATGCTAACATATTTGATTTCTCTGACTGCAGTGACTACTAACCCTAATCCCGCTGGCGTTACCCCTGGTCCCATTGACTCTGGATCGTCGACTCTTCTTACAACCCTAGATCTGAAGGAGGTGTTTGATCTCTTCGACAAGAACCATGACGGTCGAATCACCACGGACGAGTTCGCCAGTGTGGTCAACAGCCTAAAACTGGACATCACCGGATCGGACATCCAAAAGATGGTCCACATCGTTGATACCGATGGTAAGTAGGCCACACCGGCTGATAGAGATATGTTATACCGGTAGCCGACAGCCGTCTTTCATTTTGAAGAGAACAGGGCGGGGAAACTGGTTTAAAAAAGTGATCGCCAGATTTCAGTAATTGCTGCGTTATCACCCCAATTAAATGTAACTACCTTTCCCTGGTATCTATAAAATGTTCCCCAAAAAGGGCCTTTTTCATTTTGCATTGCTTTGCGAGACTGTCTCAAGTAAATCGACGGTAAGTCCCGACGGTAAGTCCCGAAAATCGGGAAACAGGGTAAGTATAGGAAGCAGACCCTTCATACGGAGTGTTATTTGTGGGTCTGACATGTAAAAAGATCAACATTGGTGTGAGATGAGTCTTTGTTGAGACATGACGATCACTCTGAAACGTAATTTGCTGGCATGCCCTCTCCCAAATGTAAATGGCGGTCGACTATCAATATATCATGCCCCAAGAAGCCTGTACAGGCTAGAAATGAAATGCGGGCCGGCAATGGTGAATTAGGGATGGGGGGAGTAGCTCTGGAACATTCCCTTTGGGCTTTACGGGTGAGCCTCAATTTTCGGCAGAGTAACCCATTGACAGCCTTAGTTCTGACCGGAATCTCCCTTCTACACACCAAAGTTCGCCGGTGAAAACATTGTGTACCGGAGCGGTATGGTACTATACCGGTGACTATACTTTCACCGTAACGGTATCGTGGCGGTATCAGAGTGGTCCATCGGTGGTTGTGTGTCCGCTCCGGCACCGCCACGGTATCGTTATGGTGACGACGTAGTAACCGCTACGGTACCATACCGCTCTGGTCACAATGTTTTCGACCGGCGGGAAACTTACGTGTGTATGTATGTTCTACGCCCTCGCGAAATCATTTTCGAGCGATCGAAGTTTCGCCAGAGCCACCTTTTCACTGAAAAGAACAACATACATCAGTAACAACACAAACTGTGTATTAGAATATTAAACTTATTTTGTTCTCAAATAGGATCTTCTGTTGATACGACTCACTGACCTCTAACAAGTATGCGTGCAGGACCCCCAGACTGAGGAAAAACAGAACCATTTGCGCGCGTTTCAAAATCATTGGAGTTGATGTAGTAGAGCTGCTGTATGCTGTATGTAGTGGGGGTTTGAAGCCTCACAGTTATCTACGCGGGATGCGAATTTCGAGTACACAGAGAGCCAAGAATGCTTGCAGTGATGACTATCACCACTGTGAGGGGGTTGGAAAAATATATCGAACACTAATTTGCCGACACCGTATGCCACAAAACGAGAGCATGAAATGATACGGTATCATCTTTAGATGGCATTAGGTGGCTTATCAAATAATTGTGTATCGAATTTATCCCCCCATGGAAGAGTTCCAATTTCTTTGGCACGGCAACCCGAATCATCCGTAAAGCTTTGGTCCAGCAGACATGTTGATTTCACGTTCAGGTGTTAGATACGCTCATGTTAAAGATTGTACCAGTATTACGTTTAATATATCCACCATGTTCGCCTACAAAGGACACCACTCCTTGAGGCATACGCTCATTAAATCAGCTTGAGACCCTCCCTTCTCCTTATTACCTTATTAGTCCATACCAACATATTTTCGCCTAATGGCCGCTGGAGCCGCCATGTATATTGAATAACCGCGGAATGGCCTTTTCGTTACGTTATTTACATCAATAGCCAACAAGTTTTGACTTTCGACGAAATTCAGGCCGTAGCCATGGAACGCTCAGCCGGAGCGTCAAGTAATTAGCTCCAGACAGGGAGCAGCAAAAGGAGATCACATAGCGTTTTCTCCGAATCTCGGTTGTATTACTAATTAATAATTACTAACTTAGCGTTGCTATGATACGATGTGCCATACTTTTACGATTCGTGCAGTAAAGATATTTTATTGCTTTGATGGCAATCGAGTTCAAACGTTGATTATTTCCGTCTGTGGTAATGAGTAAACAACCATTTGTTTGAGAAATTAGACTATCAAGCGAGCATTGTAGCACAATATGTGGATAACTAAAATAAAGCGCCCTCTAGTGGCCAAGAAGCTGGTCTAAATCAGCGGCCGGACAAGGAGATTTTATGGACGTACGGCAGACGCTGATTGAAGTATCCAACAAGAAATTGATTCTTTGATTGTCACACAAAATATGACGTAGGCTAGCCTGCCATCCTGTACCCTGAAACTCACTCCAAGCAATATTACCGGCACAGATTTTTGAGAATCCACCGCAGTGGTACAATTTTTTTTCTGGACGACTTTCAAGTTATGTGTACGAGAAGAGTACAATGACAAAGAATGAACCACGCGATTAAAAAAATGGAATGAACGGTATTTACCTGAATAACCTAAATGACACAAATAGATAAAAACGTGTATATAGACACTATCCTCCACTCGAATCTCCCTCATCATATATCTCTCTTCATTATCCTGTTTGTTGTTGATTTGAAAACGTAGCTCTTCTAACGATGTCTACGGAACAAAGAAATGTATAACGAAATCCAAATAAAGCATTGTGCTGATGGACCGCGAAATACGTATGAGATGCGGCCCTTAAACTACAATTTCAAACAGCTGATTGAAGGAGCCTACCGTAGACATTGCCATACTGCTATTTACTCTCCGGCGTATATTAGCAGCTGAGATTCTAGCGTTGTATTGTACGATTCAGTCTGAATCAATACAAGTTTCTATCGTTTTCATGGCAGTCCTGGCCGTATATTGACTGAACTACAAGCATCAGTCCGACTTCTTTGTTTCTAGTCAAGTTGTATCAGGTTTCACGTATGAAAAAGCGGTCAATACGAATGTCGACGCCAGGTCAACTTTTTGATCCAATACACAATATTTTACGGTCCAACTGCAGGACTTAAATTTCACAATTTCTGAACAGAGTGCCACCCCATCTGGCATCACGCCTTGCTTACCCAAATTAACTAGAACGTAGATGTTAGATTTCTATTATTTCGAATCCACTCTTTGTGTGACAAACACTTGCATAAAGCAGCAATATCGCTTGCATTTTCACTGAGAGTTATACGAAAGTGCCAGAATTAATCTAAAACTATCAGATTCCGACCCAAAAAAGGAAAAAGGAAAGTATCTGTATCTAGTTTGAGCATGTTATAAATTCTCAATTTCTGTAGAAATAATCCATCTTGCCCCACATTAATGCTATAACAATGGACATATCCTGGAGAGGCTCCAGTGTGCAGCAGTCCAGCTTCTGACCACAGTCTCTGTCTCGCAGAGCCTAATTGTGGAAATATTCCTATTTATCGTTAACCGGCACCAATGCCTATGGTCAAAATTACGGCACTGTTTCAAGGGAGAACCATTGTGCTTACCTTAATGAATATTTTTGGAAACATGCCAGTTAAAAGTATTCCGCCGTATAAACTCCTATGGAGAAATGTGATTATACGACAACCATATTTCGGTCATGAGTTGGACTGCTGCTCATTGACACGTGTTCAGCTTCTCTCCGTTGGTTACATGTGTATTAGATAAATGTATACCAAAACTCTATTCACTGTTATTTCGCGACGGATCTTAGTCGGTGACATTCTATCATAGTGCGTTGGGGAAATTATTGTCCTCCGCCACGAAGCGGTGAAAGGACTTAGAAATGCTTCCGTCCTTCCGTTTCTCCGTCCCACATTTTGTGGACGCGATATCTCGAGAACAATTCGATCAATCGACTTCAAACTTGAGAAGGTGCTTACATCAGTTAGACGGCCATTGGTATTGATTTCGCTGAGGTACGTAATCCAAGATGGCTGCCATTGACCTTATTGGATTTCGCGCGTCCCGCATCTTGTGAACGCGATATCTTGAGAACAATTTGACCAGTTGACTTCAAACTCGAGAAGGTGTTTCACATCAGTTAGCCTTTGGTATTGACTTTCATTGAGGTAGTATGTAATCCAAGATGATCATCTTAGATTCCGTCTGTCCCGCATCTTGTGAACACGATATCTTGAGAACAACTCGACCAATCGACTTCAAACTCGAGAAGGTGCTTCACATCAGTTAGACGGCCATTGTTATTGATTTTCACTGAGGTACATAATCCAAGATGGTTGCCATTGACCTTATTGGATTCCGTGCGTCCCGCATCTTGTGAACACGATATCTTGAGAACCATTTCACCAGTCGACTGCAAACTCGAGAAGGTGCTTCTCCTCAGTTAGCCTTTGGTATTGACTTTCATTGAGGTAGTATGTAATCCAAAATGACCATCTTGGATTCCGTATGTTGTCCCGCATCTTGTGAACACGATATCTTGAGAACAACTCGACCAATCAACTTCAAACTCGAGAAGGTGCTTCACATCAGTTAGATGGCCATTGTTATTGATTTTCACTGAAGTAAGTAACCCAAGATGGCTGCCATTGACCATCTTTCCAAAATGGCTGCCATTGGCCATCTTGGATTCCGTCCATCCCGCATCTTGTGAACGCGTTATCGTGAGAACAATTCGTTCGATTGACTTCAAACTTGAGATGGTGCTTCACATCAGCTGGACGGCCATTTGTATTGATTTTCATTGAGGTAGTATGTAATCCAAGATGGCTGCCATTGACCATCTTGGATTCCGTCCGTCCTGCATCTTGTGAACGCAGTATCTTGAGAACAATTCGTCCAGTTTCGATCTCAAGTCCTCAATCAGTGACGCAACACACCAGCATGGAGGAACCCTAGATCTCATCTTCACTTCTCTCAAAGATACCACAGCTGAAGTCTTCCCTCTACCTTACACAGACCATTTCATCACATGGGTGTCATTCTCTTTTTAATCAGACAGTAACACTGTCTGGACGTTATAAAATCCACCAACCTACTTACTTATTATTTCTCCCTTAAATCTACAAATCAATGTACCTAGCTCGTATAATTATGCCAACACAAAATCCATGATGCCAGCCAAACTACCTATTGCTTACGGTTATTTTGATGCTGAATTCTCTTGACCACGCGGTATTCCACGATCCACGCGTCGATTGGTTTCCTTCAAATCCACAAATCCATATATAACTACAGACTTCCATTCCAGTGTTACACTACCCATTATTGCTTCCCAAACCTCCTCAACTTGTCTCAACAATTCCAGATAAAAGTCTCTTTCCACATACACATACCCATTTTCCAAGTTATATTTAAGGAGATATTGGAAACCTATATGCTGTATGCTCTCAAACAGGCTGCTTGGCGGAGGACCTGCTAGCTACTCAGCTTGTTTCTATTCGTTTACCATCCATCCAACGTTTGCCCGTATATACCGTCGTCATGAAACTCGCTGTGCTTAGAAGATAGTTCACATAAAGTTTCTTTAAATCAAATTAACTGACTTATATCCAAGTATAAATCTTCTGAATTTCCATATTATATGCTTAAAAGAATAACTTGATATTAAGTCGATCACCATCTGTCAGATATACATGCGTGGGCCACCTGAATCGGTCACCAGCATGGAGCACCTTTGTTTGAATGTTTACGTTTGGAGTGAAAAAAATATTTATTATTCCTTTTATTCACCACCTTATTAAGCGAAAAATCAAATGTTTGAAAACTTGATTGATAGGGATCTGGGAACCTTAAAATGTACAGGTTTATATGCGTTTTAAAATGTTATATTGTACAAGTCTGCCTTTTAGATATGTTTGTTCAGCTGACGAATTGGTTAACATAGACAGACAGATGATAGATATATAGTCTTCTATTTATAATCTTTTGTCCGCTTCACAGGTAACGGGGTCATCGATTTCCAAGAATTCCTCGAACTGATGCAGAAATATAACCTTAAATTGCCGCCCAGGAGCCCGGATGTTAAAATGGCGGACAGCTTCCGGCAGATGTTGTTTCGAGTGTTTGACGTAGACGAAAACGGTGTGATAGAAAAACAGGAAATCATCCGAGTAATGCGGAATCTGGGTGAAGAAGTAACGGACGAGGACATCAATGCCATGTTACACACAGCAGACGCTAACGGCGACGGCAAGATTGATTTTAATGGTCAGTTTAACTATAATATTGCCATGTTATACCAGCGGCATTTCTCTAATGGATACACCGGGGTTGATAGCCGTGGAAAATAAGATGTCCTTGCGGCATATAGGCCAAACGTACCCGGATTGTCTATCAGATTTCCATTGTCATCAGACTAACATGGCTACATTACCTCTTCAGTGGATTGCCTATGATATTCTAACAGCTCAGGCCCTGGGATTCGATTTCGAATCGGTTTTGGTAAATGTAACTGATGAATAAACACATTAACACGCGTAATTTCTCAATCTCATTTGGTGATGCTCTTGGCAACCAGCTCAAGATGTGGTTATATTAATTCCAGATGTATTTGCAGTCCTCCAAGGTTTGGCATCTCCAAGATTTCTCTTTGGATTTCGAGTGGTTTTGAAGAAAATGGAATATGATAGATACAACTTTAACAAACTTACAATCTACCTCGTCGTAGACGTTGCCGCAATACACTAGAAAAAAAGATTTGCTGTTAAAAGGGTGGCCTTCACACCATATCTGAAAAATGTCAATAAGGGGGTAACTCCATTTGTCCAGCTGGACTTAGTCTCACTCAGTTTGTGATTTCACCCAAATACAGTAAACTATGTTTCCTATCTGAATACTTCCCCACTTGAAATAATGTAATTGTGAAAAGGTTATTTTTCCCGAGTAGTGCTCTCTATTTTCGCCGGACCTGTTTGTCCGGTTGACGAATTGCCCAAATGTGGAAGGGTGGTCATCGAGCCGAATGCGCGAGTCAGACTATTCTGATCGTCTCTGATCATGTGAAAGGAAAATGCCATTTGGAGTTGAGTCATGTGACCACATACTGTGGTCAGTGTTTAGGAAGTTCTTTTTGTATTTATCAGAATCTGATGATGTTTTTTTCTCTTTCAGAATTCACGAGACTATTAGACAAGCTGTGGACAGAGAAAACCTGACGATGTCTTTCTTCCAACCCAACTGGGGATATTCATGCAATATTGTCCCACCGCACCACAACCAGATTTAGGGTTATAAGGCCACTGGATTTATCTTCGTTATGAACCATTCAATAAACCGTCATTCCAAATAATGATTTTTACCTGGCTCCTCTGTGGACACCAGACGGCTCAACCATTGTGATTTTCATGCAGCATGGTCCATATAAAGTTTCAGCGTTCGTTCCTAAGGTATACGCCAGCCATCTTGGTCGCTATGATTTATGTCCGGTATTCTTTCAGTAGGTCGGTTTCAGTCAAATTCACTATATGAATTCACTCATACAGAGGGCGAAGTATCCTCGAAACAGAATCCGCGATTGACTAAAGCCGAAACATAACAGTCGCTTTCATTGGCGGGTGGTAGGCGAGACAACTTCAGGGCTTTTTGACAGTCCCAATCAGTCGAGTTGGCGCAAGACCCTGCAGAGGATCTCATCGTCTCTCAAGAGTTTAAATAAACACAATTTTCAAAGTGATTTGTCTTTTATGTGATTTGCATAACGTTTTAAGGGAAACGAGGTAACTGTTTATCACAATCCACATAGGATTAAGAAATTTAGACGGCTACAGCGATCATGTGATGAATAATAATGATCATCTAGGCCTATTAGAGATTGTTTGACATGCATCAAGGGGAGATAAACCCTCTTAGAGATTGCAAAATCCACCTATGTGTCGATGTAGGGAGATCATTCGTCTGCGAATCTGATTCATACATGCAACCCATGCAAATAAACATATGCTTACAAATATCCACAAGCTTTTCATGGGAAACACAACTCGACGATCTGTTGCACTAGAATGAATCTCAGCAGAAGTTAGACTGTGTGGTCACAGAAATACCATCTTGTACTGAAGATATGGAAATCTCGTGCGTTCTTGTCGGAACAAACTTTCTCTGTCAATAAGTCATAAAGTTTGTGCGAGATTTTCTTAATTCAGGCGTCTGGATCAAACAAGCCGCGAAAACAAAACATATATGAACCCGTGTGTCGTGTTGTAAAATGCATTGTGATTGACGGACTGTGATAAAAGCTGGACAGGAGAGGTATCTCTCGTGAGACGAATGGTGGCAAGTGGGTACCAGAGAACGATCAAATATTCGTCATATTCAAAACGTGTGGCGAAATGTTAACGATCGCATGATGCACGGTTTGACCTGTCAAATGATATGGATTTGGGAGCAGAATATTACAGGCAGAGGAACTGAAAAAATATGACCGAGCTGTGGCTGTTATTGGAAGATCTGCCCAATACGACGAGGAAATAATCCAGAAGTGCATTTGTCGATTTGCTCGAATCGTAGAATGTGTGTGGTAATAGCTATTTTGCCTTCCCCAACTCACCTCACCAACCCCAAATAATGAAATTGTGTTTATACACTGACATTCATTTCTATCTTTGGCACCTTTTTATGTAGCAAAATATTCTCATGAATAAAAAACTGAATCGCGATTCAGTCGTATTCGTGAATAGAGTTTGATAGAAACAACAGTGTATCACGGGGTATTTTCCTGTTTTAGAATATATGATTGGTCATTTCAAATTAACTAATGGAAATCCGGCATATTCATTGGCTGGTGAAGAAAACCGGAAATAAATCGAGTCAATCGTAGAGTTTGTGTACAGATTCATTTTTCTAAACTAAAGTATATTGTGTATAAAAACGACCCACATTACACTCTATAGCTATTTGGACCATTTCAGTGTTCTTTCCTCTCCATTTGTTCTCACGAAGTTTAACACTTTAACAATTTTGATTAATTTTGTAAATTTAACGATTTGGATGATTAATGCCGTGATATGTCAAATATTTAATGATTTTCGCAATTTCGTCAAAAAAAGCATAATAAATCGCTATTGAAAGATCGGATTGAGCAATCCAAGCTGTATACCTGTTCTGTGGCTCGTTGCCTTTGTTTTTTAGTTAACTAGGATTATTGAGGGTGGGGGCGGGTAAAAAAGTAAGGAAAGTTTATGCAGTAAGATAATTCCATTCACTTCAGTCATTTTCTTTTTCTTTTGACATATGGCGATACCATTTAAAACATGATTTGTATGAGTGGTGTTTAGCATTTTGTTGCCAAGCTTTAAACAAATGTCGCAATCTTTACATGTACATGTATGTGTTTGTGTGAGTGAACGGTGAATTTGCTTATATATATATATATATATATATATTAATTTGATACTTGTTTTATGCTATCAAGTAATTGGAAGACTGGTGGCTATGTATTTTTGAAGAAATGAACATTTAGGGCTTTATGCGTATTTATTTTTCTGATATAAATCAAGAAAATTGTCACGTTTTAAACGGCCTGTTGTCTTGTTCAATGCTAAGATGCCTGTGCACATTCATGGATAGCTCGTTCTATGTGCTACAGTTGTGGGACTTGATTCACGATTATCTCCCTTCGACCGCAAGTGTTGTGATATTAAACGACCAATAATACATTCTCACTTATCACATATTTCCGAGAGAAAGGTCATTTCTCAACATGATTGGCTGGAATTGGAATTATGCCCATATAAACACTAGAAACTACATAATATGTTAAACAGAGTATCCTTTACTCTAAAATATACAGTAAACTTGCCCATTGCTCCGAGATACCAAACGATATATTAAGCAGTCAAGGTAAATGTACAACTGTAAAGGGGGACCGGAGAGGGACCGGAGAGGGGAGAGAAAAATCCCTGTCACAGATACGCATATTTACAATGAACAGAAACAATAGTTACTTTATATTGAAAAGCAAAAAAAAAAAATAATACATAGATTGGCCATTAGTTTTTATAAAGTTTACCTTGAATAAATTACTACAAAGCGATGTTGAAAATGCTAATTATAATGAATTGAAAAGTTTTAGTGAAGTCTTGGACGTGATATGTGAAACTGTGATATGCAGTTAGTGTTGATTAGACAAATACATGACCAACATACACGAATCACTGATTGAAGTTAATCTGTGGTGACAGTGATTTTGGTTAATGTAGGATATTACCGTGACAAAACAATTCAACTTATATCATGAAACCAATAAAATATTTATGATTTTTTGTTTGTTTGTCAAATATAATATAAAATTGGAGAAAATTAAAGCCATGTATCCTTTCCAGGCATTTCAGAATATTTTGGACAGTATAAGAAAAGGTTCCTTTGCATGTAGTTACGTTTGTCGTGTAAAATTTGTAGTTTACGGCCTTTTTCCACTTGGAAGTAGACCAGATTTACTCCTGAGAGAGATGGATTGGCACAGCTCAGATGGTAAGAGCAACTGCACTTATTGGAGGTCTCGAGGGTTCGATTCCCAATGATGGCTAAATTATTGATTATGTGTTATTTATTCCTAACTCAAAAATTATTTCTTGTCTACAAATTCTTTCGTGCGGCCCAAACTCCATACCTAATTATCATCTCCATATTATAAGGCCACATTGGAAAACACCAAGAGAATGGATTGGCTTTCATTGCGTCAATTTACTGGAGTATTTCATATGGCTCGGTGTTGCTCGGATGGTAAGAGCAACTCTGCGGATCGGAGGGGTGTTGGGTTCGATTCCCCAAAACGGCGAAATTATTTATTATTTATGATTGAGGCAAAGAACCGACTTTTGCCACATTTGTAAAAAAAACCAAAAAAAAACAAAACAAAAAAACAAAAAAAAAACAAAAAAAACAAAAAAACAAAAAAAACAAAAAAACAAAACAAAAACAAAGACACGAACAGAAAAAATGGGGGAAAGTTAGATATGGTGAGCCAGATCTAAGACAAGGACATCGCTAGCTGTTCATTCCAAGCTTATTAATTCCACCAGAAAGTGATAAAATGAATGAATACATTAATAATCATGGATATATCGGGGCAATTTTATTGTCTGGTTTCACAATATTCCAGGATAATTCTCCTGCCATTCACCTGTTTTTTAAAATGGTTTACAAGACATCTTCACTAAATTTTAGTTTGGCGTCTGGTGTCTACCTCTTCAATTATCTCAGTTCATTTACCTTTATCTAGATGAGTTATCACAATCCTGTATTGTGCAACAAGTCTTCTCTCAAAATCATTTCATTGCTTTCATTTCGTTTCGGTACATGATAAAAATGTATTAAGTTTATTTATTTATTTATTTAATTATATTTAGTAATTTTCTAAATTCGGCCATGACACTGACAGTGTATATCATTGTTTTATCCGTTGAATGATGAGAAAAATTGCAATTCAATTCAAAATTGAGGCGTATAGCTAGCACTTTTTTCAGATAAGAACATTTCACTGTCCCTTCTCCGAGGGTTCAGATGGTTGTCATTGTCAGTACATTTCCCCATCGATGATGTTTATGTGAAGTTTAGCGTCAGACCCGACATTCAGTATCTAGCCGTCCTCAATCAGAAGAATTTTCTCCGTACGACAGTTATCATGAATTCCAAACATTCATAAATAAATGGTGTTTTGCAAGAGAGAAGCGGTCAACAGTTTTCAGTGATGATAGCATGACGTTATGATATTCTCCAGGTAAAATCCTCACCAATCACAAATATTCTTTATTGAAATGAAATACGAAGTTGTTTTCCAGAGTATTGCATATCCCAGTCATGCTTTGCTGGGATTAAGAGGATCTCATATACACCCCAAACTCGCCTCCCTTAAGTTAATAGGGATTCTTTTTTCCATGTTATTTAAATCATTACTTTAGCAAAAATATAAACCACACTCTGGGAGAAACGTTGCTGGAGATCATGATGTGGCTTGTCTCAAACTTCGTGATTGGTCAGCCGGAGTCGCACGCGCTCATCCCATAAATGATGAATGATTTCAGCACGTTATTCAGCATAAACTTTACGGAGTGGGCATGTTGATTTGAAAACCTCGGAGATGTGAAACAATTGGCGTTGAAATATCCCACTCATCCTCAGGAGGTTGATAGCAAGTCAGTTCATTGATGGTGTCGGTGTTGTGGAAAACTGATCTCGTCATAAAGCTTTCTTCAGTTCTAGTACATACACCATGATGTACAACGGATATCATTCACGGGATATTTCTTTGAAATACTTGAATTTCTTATTAATGTTCAGTTTGGCAACACTGGTCTCTATGCTTCTTTTGGCAGACATATCTGTTCCATATTATGGACAAGACTATATGCAGAAATCACAAAACGTATTATACTTGTAAAGCCGGTTCCTTATCATTCACTAAACGCAATATAGACGATCTTCTTTTGGATAATACAATCGCCTACTTCGTCATTCGGTATTCAGCCGTTGAAGAATTTCCGCGTCCTTAACCCGAAGACCTAATTCATATTCCTACGAAGTAGGCTCTCATTTGCAAATTGTCCGATAACCAGTGAGTCAGCGAGTCCATCTGAATCCTTTCTCCGGCCAAAATAAGGAGAACCGTTGACACTAGAACCTTGATTTTTGGCCTGAACGCGCATTAGGCGACTGTTACCAGCAAGTTCTGAGCTGAGCTACTTTTCATGAAAATTTGACCTGCTTAGGTGACTTATAAACCTCGAAATTGGCAAAACATGTCCTAATGCCTCCTAAGACCATGTAAATGCGCTTAATTAGGTCAATGTCAGTGTGACCTAACCTTATTGGGTCAAGGTCAATGTGAACTACATTCTGACTCAATTTCTGACCTAATTAAGTGACACAGAAACCTCGAAATTGGCAAAAACATGTCTCAATGCCTTCCACGACCATGGAAATAGTCTGTCTCAGGTCAAGGTACACACTTAGATCATATCAAACCCTACTTCGTATGTAGGTCCAGTGACGTTAGTCACACTTCCATGTAACAGCATTAGCAAAAAGTTTAAAGAAAAACCCCAAAATAATCCCAGTATACATAGTTTCCTGCAAGAGAGAAAAAGAGAAAAAAATCAGCAGTTTTCAATGATGCAGGCAAGATATCATGATGCTCCAAATATATCAAATCCGTATCGCTGGTCAGTATTCTTAATCCATATGATTTTCTCTGTAAAGTCGTTATCTAGAGAATGATGTGTCTCAGTCATGCTTTGATTGTGACTGTTCATATGAACGCCATTAGGATCTTAAAGTACATGGGTTCATACGGCCCCTAGTCCCGGGTTAAGCATCGCAAGGCAAAAGTTACGAAACTTGACGCCATAGATCTTGCACGCTACACACGTACTTTGCTATCAGCATGCGATATGTACCGCCAAATTTGAGAAAGTTTAGAAGACGCTTGGTGGTATAGCCATAAGTTTCTGTAATAATGTTTTGTGAAGTTTCCCGTCACATTTTACGCAGAATCTAGCAAATGCTACTAGGCGAGATATATATACGCCATATGCAGGTCCCACTGGAATATTACTGTCCAGAAAGAGATAGTTAACGATGTCGAATTTGTAATCATCTCTCTTGTCGTAAATGAAGGTGGATATATATCCTTCACTGCGTCTTTTATATTTCTATTATCCACAGGGAGAAGATCGTCGATATAGCGTTTGATTAACGGGCTTTCAAGTGATCATTTTTTGAAAGCGTCTGCATGTAGTCGTATTCATAAGAGAACAGATATAATTTAGCCTAAAGCGGTGCACAATCAATACCTATTGGACTACCTATATGCTGTTGATATATTGAGTTGCCAAATTTCACACAGATAATATTAAAGAGAAATTCGAGCAACTCTATATATACAAACAAATATATCACCAATGGTATCTCTTGTATGTAGTAGCTCTAACGAATGATTTATGTATTATCACATGAATATATCGGCGACCAACACCGATACCATGAATGAATAAGATCCATGAGGGATTGTAGTATAGAGAGTCGAGAAATCACATGTCAATACATGTCTGTGCGTCATCTGTCCTTCTGTAAGACATTTTGAGTTTTTCAATATGCACATACATTGGAGGTTTTAGAAGTAGTGACCTTTTTATGGTTCTACCTCTTTATGGGCCTCGTCAACAGGGTTGAAAGAACTTGGCGGTGCAACTTCCAGAACCAGCTACGAATCTGGCTTAATTTGGTATGGCGTTTTATGCATTTTGAGATATCGTTATTAGTGGCTGCAAGATAAATACCTATATAGTTGACGCCGTGAAGGACATATATCCAACTTTACTGGATTTGAATGAAGCCGCCTTAGTCCAAGTGGGACATTATATTTGTATCCTATTTTTATTCCGTATTCCCTGCCTGTAAATGGTGTATGGAAATACACTGGATTTGAATATTTAGATATAAATATGATGTCCCACTTGGACTATCGGAGGTTTTCTTCAATCCAGTGAATGTGGATATATTTCCTTCACGTCGTCAGCTATGTAAGATGAGAAGGACTTTATTTCATGTCGACCTTACCACAAGAAGAATGATTACAATTTTGATATTGTTAACTATCCATTCCTGTACGGTATCCCAGAAGGAAATGCATATGTCTCTCCGCGTAACATTTGTCAGTTTTCTTTTATGAAATAGGGTCTTTCGATTATCGAAAAGGGAATTCTTTATCGATGACTGGCTACTGAGTGTTGAATCCGACGGTGGTATAAATATGTTGTGTGCACGGATTTTTCCTCATTGGCAGGACTGGGAGATGCCTACTTCATCGCTGTCGGTTAACATTTATCAGGATATAGTGTAATTCATGCTTCTCATCCACGTGGGAACACAGCCAAGCTTCCACTTACGCTCTGCTTTGCAACGTGTACACTTTTAACATCTCGTTATTCCTCCGGGCTTATAGATCATACTCTCCCATCTCTTTTCTTGAGTTCATGAGCTGGTTATCAATGCTAGTAAGTTGCCCATCTGGGGATGATTATATGAAGATCGCCAGCTTCATCATATTAGTTTGATAGTGATAGCGAGTTACTGGGGCTTAGATGTCACTGATTATCTGTCCCCTTCCCTATGACAATTGCCATGGAATTTTAGTGCGCTGCAATTGCGTCAACATTTTTATAGATTAAGTGGTTGAAGGTCACGTGTGGTTTTGCTAGCAAATCTTGTACGATTATTTGTCAGCTGGTATCGTTCAAATCGGCCAGCAACGCTGGATAAACATAAATACCCAGGGAATTGGAATATGTTCCAATGGAACCGGAAAAGGACACGTGAACAAATTTTTAAATGTATTATGAGACGCATTTTTACTTACGTGTAAGGGGTGCTGGTAAGGTGAAGTGCAGGCAGGCTGAGGTATATCTGGTAGGGGTTCGTTGGAGCGGCCATTTTCCAGCAGAAAGCGACCCCTGTTGGCGAGGTTGCCCCTGCTCCTGGCTTGTGCGTCCCCAATTATGTCCCTCCCCTCAATTATGACTCTCAACTCCCTGTAACCAACCGGGTACTGAATGTTCACCCATTGGATCTGATGAATTTTCTACTGATTGACACAACATATTGGTGGCTGCTTGGTAACCATTCAGTAACCGCTATGTTACCAACCCAATTTTCCACAATTGGTACGGTACCTATTGGTGACAATGCAGTAGCAGTTCAATACATTGATTGCTTATAGCTCAGTTACTGAAAGGCTTCTAACCAACTGATGGAAAAGATCCCTTGTAGTACTGCCCAGTTGTCAAGTTGGTCACCAATCAGAAACTGAACAGTGCCAACCGGTCGCCAAGCAGTTACCATACATTTCATTTATGGTATAACATTAAGTTGTGATTGTAGTGGCTACCAAATGGTTACCAATCAGTTACCGGTAGGTAAATGGAAAGAACCTGTCATATACTGCCACATGGTAACTGCTTAGTAACTGCGCGGTTCTGTTCTGTCAGGACTTCACGGTACTAAACTTAAAGTTTCCGTGCAGTACCAGTAGGTTACCTAGAGGTTACCAACATGAAACTGAACGGTGCCAGTGTGGAACGGTACTGAATGATGAAAGTTTGCCTATGTATGGTTGTGTTTTATTCGCCCGGCATCGTCATTATTTCACAACTCTTACAAGCGTCTAGTCCGCCATTCATAATTCAGCCGTCGTTCATTAGAGAATATCCGCCTCCATAATCCAAAGACCTATTCCATATTCCATATAAGAGTATTAGCACCAAATTCAAAAAGAGAATCATAGTATACATAAACATAGGCTTGTTTCCTGCAAGAGAGAAGGCCCATATCTCGCCAATTTATTTGTGTCAGAGAAAAACCCAACAGCCTTATTTCAAACGTCAATGGACGCGGTTAACGTCACTCGTGACCATGGGTGTTAACACAGCATAACCCAGGTACTTTTCAGTAGAAAAGCGCTTTTTATGGAGAATTAAACATATTTTTTTGTGCATTTATGTAACAGCTAGATTTCTGAATCTAACAATCCCTTTGTAATTTACGGTATTACGATATCATGAGCCGATGGATGTTAGGTGCCGAGGGATGCTTTCCTGTAGAGTCATATGGTTGCTCTTTAGTCATCAATTTTGCATATCGCTGCAATTTATACCTGAATGTAAAAATCGACATACCTTGCACCTTGGTGAACCAAATGCAACATACTATGGATAAATCATGACCGGATTAAGATGGATAAAGCCAGGCTTATTGGGCAATACCAGCTCTTAAATCAAGGCTTATCATCACTTTCACATAGCAGGTTGAAGAATGACTGCATACAGCAAGGATCGTGGATATAATCTCTCTATCTGGGTAATTCCTTTCCCTGGTGATTGTTCATCGTGGTGGTTCCACACTAGTTCAAGTACCACTATTTTAATCTCCTTCCAGTCACATTTTCCCACGTGGTCTACGTCCTATATAACTTTTACTTAGGTTCGCGTGTTTGATAATCCCATTCAATGTATGTCTCTAGATGAGATATCACGGTGCTATAACATTTGGAACTTCTGGGCAAAATATCAGGAAAGGGAGCCGATGCACTCTCGGAGAGTCCAGGCATGGATTCCCGAAGAGCGCCAGATGTGGCACGCCGGAAAACCGTGTCACTCTCGCGAATCCACAAATTGTATATAATGAAATCGCCACCGCGATGTGTATTTTCGGTCAAAATATTTCAGCAGTCCATTGTCAGGGGAAATATTCTCCTGTCCTGCGGGGGGACACTTTCCGTCCCCTCCCCCTGCTGTTTTTTTGCTCCTATCTCCGGAATAACAAATAATTGAGAGCTGAGTATCCGTGACATTGTAGATTTTTTCATATTGGGGTCATTTCGAGCCTATTTGCATAACCCCCCATAATAAGAGACTATTCACCGCTGGAATATCCTCGAGAATTTACGAATGGGTGCTATACATGTAGTTGTACATTTTGTTTCGTGCAGTGTGTCTTCTTTCAATGTCCTTTCATCTTTTGGGGCTTATAGCTAACGCTTCTTGCAGATAAGGACATTTCTTGCTCAATCTTAATAAATTAATATCCTATCAATGCTCCCCAATCATACATGTCGCTATATAGGATCTTACGTATTTCAATTGAATTTGGTGTTCTGAGCGCCCATACCATGGATATTTAGTAGTATTATTACATCATGGTCGCATCTGGACTCATCCATTTGCAGTCGAAGAGGGGAGATAGGTTCACTGTGTCCATTTACTCCAATGTTTACACCGAAGATCAGTCCATATATCTACCCCATATTATGGTGCCACAATGTCGGGACCGCGGCAACATGAAAAGACACTCCGCCAGCGAGCCGGCAAATTCGGCTGAGCCAACCAAAAATTCTTTGTCGTCAATGTTCCCTTCAAAGCACTATGAAGCGTTCTCGGGATTGGTTAACACGCGAGTTACTGCAAGCCTGTTATATCCTACAAGCTACATATCCAAATGGGGAGCAGATAGGATTTAATTTTAATTAGATTGTTTCTTGCCACTTTATTAAGGGAGCTTGGAGTTGTCATTGCCAGTATTTTGCGCAGTAATGATGATTATATGAAGTATAAGCTTCAGATACGGCATTCAGTATCCATCCGTTTCCACAAAGGAATAATATTTTCATTTTAAAAGTCATTTTCATTTCGATAGCCCTATTTCGGTACATGCGCAGAAATATGCGCAGTGGACATAAGATTGGATTTGTCGGAAACCTTCTTAACTGGAATCATCCAACATGCTTTGTTAGAATATTGACATTACCCTATCCAGCTCATCACTGAGATATAGCTACGTCAAAGCTGTGGAACAGCAACACTTGGACAGACAAGTTGAGCATTCAGTTGCTCAAAAAAAACTGTTAACATTGTGAAAACATTCTAGAGAGACGACCTATCTTCAAGTTGAAAATCGCCGGATAATGAAGACTTTAGACGGGACATTACTTGAACCCAAAAATTAGAATGACCCTCGGGCAGGATCTGTGATCTGTTTAAAGCTCGGCAAACCTGGATGAGTGAGAAGAAATACGATAAATCATTAATAAAATCTTCAATACCGTACCTTTCCCTGATGATTTTTTTTATATTGACGGTTTCACATTTATCCAAACTATGAACCTTCTAAGCTCTTTTCATCCACCATTTCTCGGAGCCTTCGAAAGATATCCACTTTAAGGATCTGTTGTGGCGTATCTATCCTTTTTATTTCTCTCACCGTTCCCAAGGTGGTTTACAAGAGTGCATTTATCGCGTCAAACCGTTTAATCGCGAAAGGTTATCTCTGGGGGCTTATGGATAAGGCTAATTCTAGACGAGGAGATGTCCTTTACTAAGATTACACAAGCTTGTGGACATTGTCTCTGTTTTCTACAACTAAGGTTAGCGACACAGAAATCCCACACGTCGTCAGAATATTGAAGAGTGAAAGAAAGTGTTAAGCGATGCCTACACACATACATCAACTGGCACAAATGAGTGAGCCTTACACAAAATCTCTATATATTTTTTCTTGCTGATTTTTTTTGATATTGACGGTTCCATATAATCCGAAATACAGACCTACTTTCCTTTAATCCTTCCATCACGACTTCGGCTATCGTTGTAGCTGAAGGGTTAGAGGAAGCTAGGACTAGCATCTACACTCTCAGAAATATTCAGGGTATAATCCTGAACAGATCAGGCTGCACAGTGACAACTCAATTTCAGGGATTTCATCTGAAATCCAGGGATAATTTCCTGAAATTCTGGTATATCATTCATGAATTAAAGCTAAATTATCTGAATTTTAGGAGATTTTACGTACCTGAATAGGGTCGGGAACTTACTAACCAGGGTGGTAAATTTAACTGAATTTCAGGTCAAATCCTCTCATTCAGGGATATTTTTTCTGAAATTCAGAAAATTATCTCTGGATTTCAGGTAAAATCCCTGAAATTGAGTTGTCCTTGTGCAGCTTATCTATTCAAGGTTATTCCCTGAATATTTCTGAAAGTGTTTACTGATTGAGGAAGAACTACAGTGTTATGAACCATGTTTGAAGACATGTTTGATCTACAGTTTGTAGAACAAATATCTTTCCACATTACTGTTAACCCTAACACATATTTATTTGAGCTGTTTCAACTCCATTGTGAAGATAAATTCGAGCTACCAAAGCAGGCGAGCCATTGCGCCAGCTGAAGAATTACCAGACTTTATATCGATGAACAAAACCAATGATTGGTATACCCTTCTTTTCAAAGAAGTGGAAAACCTATCGCTTAACTGTGGTATGAACGCATCGAAATAACTCCTACTTTCAGGTGAACAATTTCTTTCATTGCTTAGTTCCTATGAACACCTTTGTGTTTGTTTTCATTTTTGATTGATTTCGTTGGATGAAATAGTACTCACTGTATAACATTATATGTCTGACTGGTTGATTATCTTTGAATGTTTTGCTAAATTTATATATATTCTTGGAATCTGTTGTAAACTACCATTCCTGACGTTAATAACAACATGCTGATTTGAACTTCTGTTCATTGTTAAATATGTACAACTGTGCATACTATTTCAATCCTACAGCCAACAGAACTGTCGTACACATCAGCTAGAACTCGGACCGGGCTTATATAGACACGCTTCTGATGAAGCTGATCGTTGCAATGTTGTTGATTTAGCCATGGTACGCTAGTAATCGAGATAGAAAACACAACACATGAAACATCGCCGAATTTAGGTTGAATACATGTATTAACTTCCAAGGCACACGATCAAGCCGTAGTTACAAAAGACCAAGCTGTAGTTACCCACAAGCAAGCTGTACTTACCCACGACCAAGCTGAAGTTATCGACGGCCGAACTGTAGTTGCAAGCGATCAAACCGTAGTTGCCCATGGCCAAGCTGTTGTTCCCACATCATCCATATTGTAGGTCTGTATACTCCGTACCAGGCCCTGCAGGCAGGCTAGGGCTGTACAGTTATTGCTTAAAATGCCAGCTTAAAATACCAGCCAATGAAAGGCGACATTTTGGAACGATGTGCAATTTTCGTGGGATCTCCGTATATTTCGACGAAGACCGAGTTCATACGGAAAAAAAGCTGGAGGTAAAACTCTTTGAAGTCGGAAACCGCAAGGGGGCGTCTCTAACTTCAAAACAACGACGGGTACGAAACATGTGAATGTAAAACAAGCAGAGAAGATGAAATATACAACACGTTATCTTGTGTCTAATCCGCTCGAATATGGGCATACAGGTCATAAGGTCACGAATATGCTCCGGAAAGTTTCCGAGTTAACCGGTTCGTAATCGTTATTGCTTATAAGATATCCGTCATGGCACGAATTTGATAGACGAGACATGGAAAGGGATGATGTAGTTACCCACAACCGATAGTACTGCAATATGGTGCATGAAATTGGGTTAATTCTGCACTTTGAGGCAAAAGCATGAAACTTGGCACATGTATGGTACTCGATCGGCTAATTAAAATGTGCTATAGGCCCACTTGAAATTATTCCAAGATGGCCACCAAATTCAAAATTGCTGCCATTGTAATGGAGAAATCAGGAGGTCATTTGGGACCCCTAATTTTTTTTCTTTATCCAACGGCTAAGGAGTTGAAACGCTCTATGACATAGCGTTATAGGAAAATGTAATAAGTTCCATGATGGCTGCCTTAATGACGTCACAGTGACATCATATAAAAATGCTTCATTAGGGTTCGATTTTTCAGTCAGATTCTTGAAGTTTTCTATTTATGCCATTTTCTCCAGAAAAACTACATAATAATTATTATTTGATGTGAATTAAAATAATTGTCATGACTTTAATGCCAAAAGGCAAATATTTTAAGAAAAACGTCGAAAACACTACTTTTTAGTCATACACTTATGACGTTCATTTTGAATTTACTCATGATTTTCTGCTTGGTCAAGGGGTATTGTCGCCAAGTTCATCTGTACGTTGGCGCCATATATGCAGAACCGTGTTAGGTCCACGGACTACATTTTGAAAAACATTTATTCATCTAGGTATAGGTCAGACGCATATCGAAAAGGAGTCGCTTCGGCCCAAATTTCACGCAGTTATGCTCTTTTCGGATGTAATAATATCTGATTTTGTAATTTCAATAGGCATATGATCTACATGTATAACTAGATGAATCAGTTTCCAAAATGTTGTCACTCTATACACCTAACCCGGTTCTGCAGATATTGGGCTAATAAAATGACGGACGTACATGACGACGGCAATACACATAGGCCATAATTACCTGAGAGGTACAAAATTGACAAATGAAACTTTACAGCCTATGATACTGGGGTCATTTTGAGCCTTGCATACCCCTCCGAGCAGAAGATCACGAGTAGATTCAAAATAGAGGTCATAAGGGTATGACTAAAAAGTTGTGTTTTCGACGTTATTCTTAAAATATTTGCTTTTTTGCGCATGAGAATCCTCACAATTATTCTAATTCGCATCAAATAATTATTTCCTAATTTATTAAGTAGTTTTTCTGGAGAAAATAGCTTAAATAGAAAATTTTAAAAATCCGACCGAAAAATCGACCCCCAAGGGAGCATTTATATATGATGTCACTGCGACGTCATTAAGGCAGCCATCTTGGGAAATTATTACATTTTCCTATAACGCTTAAGATCAAGACATGTCACAGAAATTTTCAACGCCCTATCCTTTGGTGTAAGAAAAAAATCTGGGGTGCCAAATGACCTCCTGATATCTACATTACAATGGCGGCCATCTTGAAATTGGCGGCCATTTTGGAATAATTTCAAGTGGGCCTATAGCAAATTTTAATTAGCCGATCGAGTACTATAAATATGCCAAGTTTCATGCTTTTACCTCAAAGTGCAGAATCTTTTCATCATATTGCAGTACTACGAGGTGTACATGTAGTTACCCGATCAAGACCCGGCCCGATCGGTATACGCAATGTAAATGCGTGAAAGTTACACGCAGATGTCCTGAAAAAATCTTCTTACAAAACAAGATATAAAACACAGGAGTCAATAAATTCAGACACTTGTCTAGGATCACTTTCTGACGAGTACAATCGACCATCTCGTCAATTAGTGCAAGTTACGGGAAATCTCGTCTGTGTTAGTTTGCGAGTGTTATATTGCAGCTCTCCTTTGGGTCTAATTCACTTTAATTAAACGTCTTCTTTTAGGATGAGTTTGGTTTTCGACCAGTTGGTGTATGTTCTTCGCAACTGATACTGCTCGAACTTCGAAGACCGAGACTAAATTAAAACAATATTTGTAGTCCAGAGGAAAAGCAAATGAGCATTGCATTTCCGGTTCTTCGGGAGATCTTTATAATATGTTGGAATCAAATCTCCAGACATCTGATTGTTTAGGACATAGATTCACGTCGCCTGTGGATTTTATTGGCGTCAAATTTACTTAATTTGTTGCTCAAGAGAACGATCCGATGGCCGCTCCGTGACGTGGTACAATCAGACAAAAACCTAAGCAAACAGATCTATTCCAATCTCAAATTGAGGGCAAAATCCCGTTGGTGGCTCAGTAAGAACGCGCTTTGGAATTGCATTGTCTGTATCGCGTAGCGTTTCGCTTCTTAGTTTATCGTTCGTTTGGTATGAGTGCTATGTCTGTAAATATTCGGGCTTAAACCAGAAGTATTACATAGGTCAATAAGTAATCTGTCGGTTTGTGTAATGTTATTAGTATTAATGATATTAATAATCGATTGCATGGTGCGTTGTGAAAGTGGATAAATTATTCTGAGCTGGTCGCTTACATCCGAAATACGATTGGCGACCGCGAGTTATATATATTAGCGCCGATTTCACTCCGCATCATTGCCTATGTTAATAAACATAATATTTCAAACAATTAAGTTCTACACATGCAAGATATAATGACAAAACCTTGAAGTACCTCTCCAAATCAATTGGTAAATTATATACGTTGGGGGGATGAAACTGGAACCCCACCATTATCTTAAGTTCATCAAATATATTTCAACAAAAGACTGGCTATAGTATGGATATAGGGATTAAAGGCAGATGTCTCTTTCAAGAGCACATTCAGATATGCTCACATATTGCCCATGGAATCTCAGGTAGTGAAAACCCCAGGTCTCTCGCCCCACCCTATCCCGCGCCACAACTATGCGACCCGCTGTGCAGTGAGGAAAGAGGAGGAGGAAGAGTCGGACACGCCACGGATAGAGGTAGATTTCCCCGTGTGTTTCCGAAGTAGTCAAGAGTTTCTAGCAATGTTGGTTCATTTCATCTTCATACACAAGCCGACTTCTCCATTCACAGTTCGAATTAACCTTGATATATCGCCCTACCGGCTGTGGTCAAAAGAATTTATAAATAGACGAGGAATATCATTGACCTCAAATCCATTTGAATTTCGAAATGGGCCAAATCAGTGGCTGTCATATATATCTGGCCACACTAAAAATAAATAAAGCGACCACGGCAATACTATACATAGTGTATTCTCTCGAATTTCAAAGACAACTGTCTTCATCACCAGAGAGGGGATAATGCACTGAGTGAAAGTACAGGTGGGTTTATACACATACATGTAGGTGAAATCCACTTAAATGGTTGAGTACAATACAGCGAGAAAGGAAACAAACTATGCTATGTAGGCCTCCACAATAACAAAACCACAAGGCAACCATTGATTGTGCGCAAAATGTCATATCATACATTGAATAGGTATAGATGTGTAGATGGCATACTATTGTTCATATCTGGGCAATCATCCAAAATGCTTTGTTAGAATATTGACATAACCCTATGCAGACCATCACTGAGAGATAGCTACTTCAAAGCTATGGAACAGCAACACTTGGACAAGTTGAACAGCCAGTTGCTCAAACAAAATTGTTAATATTGTGAATACATTCTAGAGACACTGCCCATCTTTAAATTGAAAATCGCTGGATAATGACGACATTAGTTGGACCCAAAAATTAGAATGACCCTCGGGCAGGATCTATGATCTGTTCAAAGCTCGGCAAACCTGGATGAGTGAGAAGAAAGACGATATACCATTAATAAAATCTTCAATAACTTTCCCTGATGATTTTTTATATTTTTTTTTTTATATTCATATATTTTTATTGCCATTAAATTGCCACATAATACATACAAGTAGAATGACATACAATATGAACAAATCGAATATAAGTTGTTATTTGGCATTATTATAAGGACGATCACACACACACACACGCACGCACATACATACATATATACATATATTGATATCATAACTCCTCACTCTCCAATGCAATATAACTTCTTTGGATTACTTGACAGGTTGACATAGTAGTACATATAGTATACATATATAGGCACACACAGATTTTACTATATACCAGTACGGTAGGGGTGTAACAATAAGAGACAATTGAACATTTATACAATTATTCCTGTTAACCGTTTTCATCAGAATCATTTTCTGCTTTGGTGACGGCATGGAGCCATGGTTCCCATAGAAGGTTGAACTTCTGAAGATTTGACTTTTTCATCGAGATATATTTTTCTATAGAGTACCGCTGAGTTATGATGTTTTGAATTGCCAAAATGGAAACAGACTGTCTTTCAAATTTAGATTTGTAAATATAGCGTTTAGTGACGAGTATAATGAGATTGAGTATTTTTGAAAAGTCTGTTGTCATAGTTTCTCCGAATATAATATTTTTTGCCGTCAATGCGATCGGCAAGTTTGTTGTGGTATGTAACCATGCCTCGATGTCCCACCAAAGACGGCGGATCTTCTCGCAGTCCCAAAAGACGTGCTCTATAGTTTCAAGATGGTCACTACAAAAGGAACATAAGTCATTATCTTGAATGCCAATTTTTTTCAGATAGCAGTTTGTTGCCAGTATTCTGTTGTTAATACGAAATTGTAAGTATTGTAACACTGAGCAGCAGGTGGTTTTGAATGGGAGTTGATAAACCTCGTTCCATTTAATTTCCTGTATATTCATTATCGATTCCCATCTAACTTGTGAACTGGGTCTTGTAGACTTGGATATAAGAACATTATACATATCTTTACTACCTTTGCATGATTTTGAAAGGATGTGTAGATCAAATGGAACATACGGTCGTACACTAGTAATTTTTGTTTTTACATCGGTTATTAATCTTTTTTCATTGATTCGATTGCCGAAATTACTCCATGGTATTCCAGAAAATTTGTTTTAATGTTATAAATATCGATAAATTCTTCCAGGGAGAAGTAGGGTTTGTTCTCTTTCTCAATATTGATAAGATCCATGACGCATTTCACACCTTTTTCATACCAGTGCCGGTAATACACCGGCGTGTTGTTCACCATAATATCATCGTTCTTCCATATGTTTACATTTGCTATTTCGTGTATATATTTGGGTTTATTTTTCTGTGTGACCTTGCTCCATGCGCCCAACACATCCCTCCAGAATACATTATTACATCTATTCATCAAAGTAGGCACAAAGTTGGCTCCGAAGTCGCCCAGATACTCAAGGCCATATATGGATAAAGTTATTAATGGGACCCAATTACACGCTCCAGAGAGTAACTTTCGAATCCAGGACGACTTCAGAGCCAGCATGAAATTGTTAATGTCGACCATTTTCAGTCCACCATTCTCGTAATTTTGTATTAATTGGGATCTTTTGACTTTGTCAACTGTAGAGTTCCAAATAAAATGAAAGAACATTGTATTTAACTCTTTTATGACTGAATCTGGGGGGTTTGGAATGGCCAAGAACATAAAATTGAGTTTGGAGATTATTAACGTTTTTAGGACAGTGATTTTTCCAATAGGGGTTAAAATTCGCTGGGACCATTGTCTTAAGGTACTCCGGATATTCTTTAAAATTGGTTCGTAATTTAGTAATACCATTTCAGCTAAATTGATTGAAAATTGTATACCAAGCAAGGTGAATTGTTTACATCCCCATTCTAGTTTCCATCTATGATGGAACACCTGTTTACTGAATTTTTTGGAGCCGATCCATATAGCTTTTGTTTTTGTTGTATTAAGTTTTAGTCCAGAGATTTCTGCGAATTTATCCAATAGTCTGAGAGTAGCTTCCACCGATTTAGCAGATCCATCTAGTATAAACGTGGTGTCGTCTGCATATTGGTTGATTTTGTATTCTATATCCCCTATTTGTATACCCTTTATATCAACATTTTGTCTGGTTAGAATGGAAAGAATTTCCGCGCATAAGACGAATAGATACGGAGACAGGGGATCTCCTTGTCTACACCCCCTTGTGACAATGAAGAACTCAGAAAGAAAGCCGTTTTGATTGACAGACGCCGATATGTTTTTGTAGAAAACATTGATCCATTGTTTTATAGAGGGGCCGAAATTGAAAAAAGTTAAAACATCCGAGATGAAAGACCAAGAGACGGTGACAAAGGCTTTTTCAAAGTCAACCAAAAGGAGTGGACCAGGTACATTTTCTTGTTCTGTATAGTGCATCAGGTCGTATATCAGCCTTATATTGTCACCTATATATCTCCCGCTCATGAATCCAGATTGGTTTTCTGATATTAAGGTATTTAAAACACATTTAATTCTTTCGGCAATACATCCTGAGGCAATTTTATAGGTTACATTTAATAATGAAATAGGTCTCCAGTTTTTCATGAATTGTTTTGGTTTGTCTGGCTTTGGTATACATGTTATGATACCCCGTCTTTGTGTGACTGATAACTGTCCCGTTTGATAGCCATAATTTATTGACCGCACTACAAACATACCCAAGTCCTCCCAGAAAAACTTTAAAAATTCCGTTGTGAAACCATCGGATCCAGGGCTTCTATTATTTTTCATCTTCTTAAGAAAGTTGGTAGCTTCATGAAGAGTCAAGAGTCCTTCCAATTTCTCAGATTGATTTTTATCGAGAATTGGTACTGTTATGTTCTCGAGTCGGATGGTGTCGAGATTTCTGGTAGGTTCTTCCATTTCCTTTCTACAGTACAGGCCTGCATAAAAGTTTTTAGCAGCAGATAATATTTCAAATTGATCAGTAATAATGTCATTATTGGTCACAAGTTTAGGAATAGTTTTATTGACATAATTACGGGACTCAAGTCTGCAGAAATAGCTGGAGGGTTTCTCTCCTTCTACAATCCATTGAGCTCTTGATCTGACAAAATGGCCGTATAGTTTTTGTTTACGGATATCGTCGAGTTCTTTTTTTTTTACCTCCAGAAGTTCGAAGGGTATGGACTCCATATTCTCGATGTGCTGAATATCTTTGATTAAGTTTTTTTCGTTTTCAGTTTTTTGCGAAAGGTCGAGTGTGATATTGTACAGCCCCTAATTGTCATTAAGAGAGTTTCCAGAAAAAGTTGGTCGTCTACAGTAAATTGTATGTCAGCATTGCCGATTACATTAATTTGTTCCTGATTATAGACCGGGACGGCGTATTGTTGTTTTACGTCAGAAATCACTTGTCGAATTCGTTCACAATATTTTTTGTCTGTCAATAGACTGTTATTGAACTTCCAGAGACCTTTGCCTTTTATGAATTTGTTCACCTGTAGTTTTATCAGAACACCTGAATGATCAGATCTGTAGCTAGATTCAATGGTCACCTCTTTTATGTCTTTTATTATAGACTCTGATATCAAGAAAAAAATCAAGAC